>JAQJVL010000976.1:0-300959 GCA_035578905.1 Stictocephala bisonia | reverse complement strand
AAAAGTTTTGGAATATGAAACTGAAGAAACCAAAATGTTATCGTTGCCCCAATTACAGAGAGTTGTTTTATTGCAACAAATGCAGTTGCAAAACATTAAAATTGAAGCCGAAAAATAGAACTGGAAAATTTAAAGAAAACTTCAGATGATACCGATTATGTTGAGACCTATTATGTTACTTACGTCAATATGAGTTAAATAAAAATCCTAAAACTCTAGTTCCTCAATCTTAATAATACAACAAATATAATAATATGCCAAAAAATGCTTATTTTTTGCATGGAATGCTTGCAAATGTAGACTTGGTGCATGCACGTACAAAACTATTAATAACATGTAATAACTCCATTTCCAGTTTACTGTGTTAGGCACTTTTTGTACGTCTGTAAAGTGTCTATACACGAAAATATATTTCCATGTAGGCCTATGTAGAACTAACAATGGACAACCTAAAAGCATATGCTCCATGACCACAAAATATTCACAATTAGGTAACAGTTAATTGTTATTTTTCTGTTTATTTCTTTACAAAAATAATGATAAAGCTTAATTTTTAATTATAGTTGATTATTATAACTATAGTAAAGTTATTGATTACAATTATTAATGATCATTTATGAATGTGCAAAAACGCAGCCATATTGTACAGTAGTAAAGGTCTAACTAACAGTTAGCATGCCCTGTACCTGGCTTAACAATTTGTAAGCACTTGCTAACCTCTAAGGTTAGGAGTTCCTTTTTATTCACCTCATTTTCAAGCAGTTGCTGAGGCGTCCCGGCACCTCTAGCAACAACTAGGCCTAGGTAGTGCTAGCATACTTTATTCACTAAATAAATAGCATTTGCTTAAAAATCCCTTAGACCTAGCAAGTGCTAGGTTTTCCCCTGTTATAGTTACCCATAACTTATGTTTGTAATCTATGACTCAACTTTTTGCCTTTCCAATTATCTGTTCAATGAATGACAAGGTTTAAGTTTGACAGAAGTTATGTAGTAGTATGCGAGTTTCACTAAGAGAGATGTACCTACTCGATCAAACTTACCCGCGCTTACTTGAATTTCTTCTCTTTGTTATTAGTAAGCACTGGACGAATTGGAAGTAGATTTACTACTTAAGTACGGAGGAACTTCCCTAGGGACTGGTACAAGATGCTTCAGGAGGACACATAATTGAAGATCCCTCTCGCCCACTGGGCAAGCTCCAGTCAGTTTATCCCCTATCACTTGAGATTATTGTAGAGCTACAGAAGCTCCAGGCCTGTAAGGCCAAGAAACATTGTAGGTTCTCTTGTCTGTGACAGATGGAGACAGGTGTATTACCTTTCTGCGAGCGAGGGTTTTAAACACAGTTCACGATAGGCTGCCGAAGAACTGCTTCTTAGGGCATCCTCCGGTGGTTGGGGGTACTGGGTCTGTATCCAGGCTGGGAGGGAAAAATTCCACTCAAAGGATTCATGGTAAGCTGTCAATAAGGTTGTACGGGGTTAACCGCTGCCTGATGCCCTCCCCTACGATCTCTCTCTCTGAAAATGTCTTCACATCTATAAAGTTGTCAAATTGCCTTCATGCCTTCATTTCTGTCAAGTTCCCATTGCAGGAAGTATGAGGGAGGGCTCGTAAGAGATTGAGGACACACAAAGTTCAACTATCTGTAATAACAGGCAGTGTGTGTTTCTAGAGACACTCATCATTTAGACCACACCTTGGAGATTCCAATGTAAGAATGTGTTTAGACTGAAAGAATATGTTATGATGAACAAAATGTCTGAATATTAAAATTAATAAACATAATGAGAATTGTCTGTCATTAAGAATGTGTGGCAGTATCGAAATTTTAATTAGTAACAAAAGCTTCCCAAAAACACGGGACTAATCACGGACAGTAAAGCGATAAAACGATTCACACCAGTTAGGGGGAGCAGCCTTGGAATTGGTCAACTCTCTCAACAGTCTAGTCCTCTTTCATCAGTTAGTCGACGTGACTTCCCTGCTATCAGTTGTCAACTCATTTCCAATATTGACATACTATTTTTACTATTATATATTTCAGTTATTTGTTTAAGTTTTATGTCTTAGAGTCATTTATTATTTATTTTTGTATTTTACAATACTTTTTCCATATATTGATGACCTAGATATTGACAAACTTTTAAGTAGTTTAATGAATGCTCCTTATATTTGTTTGTTAATTATATTACATTTTATAAGCACTATTTATTGAATAATCTATATTTATATTTGCAAATAAATGTTATACTGTCATATAAAATTTAGTTTACAACAAAATAAGAAATTCTCCAAACTGAACATTTTTGAATCATGTATAATCTTTTTAACAATCAAAGTATATTTATATTTAATTTAGATTCTGTTTAAATAACCCCCTAAGTGTTAAAACAATGAGCATTAAGAAAATAAACCGTAAATCTATTATTGCAACAATGTGTTTGTTGATTATTAAATACCAATTACAGGATGCAATCAGGTTTGATCAAGTCATTAAGGAGTTGGAGAAGGACGTGGAGCAGCAGAGTGAGAGTATAGTTCGAGCTGTGGAAATGGGCCAGAACATGAAGGAAGAGTTGGCCAATCTACAGCTGGAGTATAAAGTTACGGAACGAGCTGTTAGGGCCAACATGAAACAGCGAAACAGAGCTTTGCGTGATTTGCGGTCAGACATTGACACCCTCCGTCAACAAAGTCAAGCTCTACAGCGTGAGTCTCACGTTGGTTTGCAGGCTAATCAGGTATTATTACTTTAGATTACTTATACATTTTTTAGCAGTCTAAGATGAAAATTATTTTAAACTCACCAATCCCAGTGATAAAATGTAATCACTAGATCGGCACTTATGGCCCAGTGATGTAAGCTAGCTATTCAGGGCCAAAGTGTTGTGGAGATTATAGGCAATAAGTTCTTTCCTCGGCCCTCTTAATACCGACACAGTCTCTGCTCAATGGTTGCCATCGATGTAGACACTACTAGAGAAATCTGGGGTGTCTGTTATGATGTTGTGTTAGGAAGAGAATTTTAGTACCAGACTTGTCAGTTAGCTGATAAACAGACCACACTACGTAGTTTGGATTCCACGTAAAACTGTAGGTCTCTTAGTTGCCCTAGCTATTGGGCTATAAATGAACGGCTCTTACTAAGGAACAGTTGACCTGTTAGTTAAAACAATGGCAATTATAAAAATATTATTAAGACAGTCTCTTCTATACGTCTTGGTAATGAAAAATAATAAATCTTGGCTATTTATTTTCTTAATTTTTTAAATTAAAATTATGTGTCAATCAAAGGGATTTTCATACTTTTGGGTTTTCCTCAAGTATTGTTGGTTGGTCTGTGAATATTTCACCTCATATAAACATTTACTGAAATACTAGTAGTCAGCTGCTACTAACTGATAAGAAAACATGGAATAAATTTGTGTTTTTTAACTAAATGCATATATTACTAGTTTTGGACACTCTTATAGACACTCCTACAAAAATTATACTGTGCATATACATTTGTTTAAGAAGACGAATAATTTATTTTCTCTTTCTTATACAGATTATAGATAAGAAACCAACAAAAATAAAAAATTTTTTCTAACAAATTAAAATATACAAACAAACACATGCATTTCTTAACAGAATTAAATGTTGCTTATTATAAAAATGTCTTTTGAAGCCAGAGGTCTGATAAGAGAAATAAAACAGTTAAATTAAATACGCATGAAAAGAAACTAAACTAAAATAAAAAACATGTTAAATGTATAAAAGAAAGAGATTTAGGGCCTCAAAGGTAATGCCTGATCTGAGACTCCACTTTTAACATAAGATTTAAACTAAAATAATACCAACGTTCAAATAAAATTCTTAAGAAAAAACTACCAGTGCTAATTAAGAATATTATACACAGTGTATATTATGTATAGAAACACCTAAATATATAAAATATAACTTTGAAACTTTTTACAATCATGATAGGGATTGGGCTTCTACTTTTTGGAACTTTGTTTAGTCATTTTACACTAACAGGGGATTTCCTGTCGAGAGTATTGTCAATATGCTTTATGGAAGCCTATACCTTCTGATACATCACTTTAAAGGGTATTGTAAACAGAACTGAATGCTACAAATTGCATCTCTAAGGCCAGGCACACACATTTCGGTATAGTGGAGAAGTTTACCTGTACAGGCTACCTGCACAGGTAAACCGGAGCGTGTGCCAGCCACTGCAGGCCAAACCGCATAGGTGTAGCGACCTACGCAGGAGACTGGAGAAGAATCTAAATTCAATTCTTTCTACCTGCGCAGGCATGTAAACCTGAGCGTGTGTGAGTTACTCCAGAATGCAAGTACAGGTCTTACTGTTTTTAGTTAGTTGCGTAGTTTCTTCTATAAAGATCTTCAGTTGTTGTATTTGCTTATACCAACAGTGTTAAAAATTTTCTGAATATCATGTCAAATCAAAAAACAAATCAAGAGATTGAAGAATTTGTTGAAATATACAGGTTAGAACCTTGTTTGTGTCAAATAAAAAGTACAGAATACCACGATCGTGAAAAGAGAGATGCAGCCTTTGGAAAAATTTTAATTAAATTAAAAGAATTAGTACCAGATGCTACCAAAAAATCTGTAGCTTCAAAAATAAATAATTTAAGAAGCAATGTACATAAAGAGAAAAAGAAACATGAGATGTCATAGACTTTTTTTAGAACTTTGTAAATGACTTCACATATTTCTGGAATTATTTTGCCAAGAGCTTGGGGTAATATTATAGTAGAATATTTCAGACATTCGTAGGATCTACCCGTTGCAAGAAACCTTAAACTAGACATCAGTCTTATACGAGGAGGGATAGATTTTCTCATAACCATATTTTTCTTTTTTATTATTGGAGTTACAAGTGACAATAGATTTTGGTAGACTTCTTCATTCATTCGCAAATAATTACAATAATCTAAAGAAACTGAGCTTAACTCTTTTAGTAATCTTCTGTGGGTGTATTCATTTCTTTTTTTTAAACCAATCTTTACACCAGGTTTTGCGTTTTCTCTTTTTTTTACATTTCATGTTTACTAACAACATTGTTTTTGAAATTTGTTAATGATGGAGTATCAGATGAGGGAGACAAAGGTAGTTGGACATTTGCCATCATTACGTGAAAAATAACAATCACGACGTTTCGATTTGGTAAAACCCAAACCTTTTTCAAGTGCTAAAAACTAAATTACATCTACACAAACATGTTATAAAACTACGTTCTTAAACTAATAAACTTATCTACTTTAATAATTATCTACATTTTAACCTAGATCCTAGAATGGAGTACAACAAAATGAACTCCTACTAAATATAAAAAATATTAACAGGGTTAAATTAATATAGCCAAATAGGCGCTGTCAAGGTCACGATATCAACAAAAAATGTAAAACACAATAAAATTAATATTCAATCAGACTGAAATAAGATTACATTAACTAATCATAAATATATGGTACCTGAAAAACACAATTAATTTAAAATAACATTCAACACGCACAAAAAATTATATATATATATGGCTCGGAAGGACTGAGGCTACTATTAAAATTACATTTTAACCTGAAAAGACAACAATTATTAGGAATAAAACAATACCATAATCAAATATTACAAAAATGCTGAAGTCTTACGACCCGCAGTGAAGATGGCGTCTAGACGTCCCAGGTACGAAGTGAGGATGATACAATCCAAATGCAGTGTCTACGAAGTTCCCTCCAAGGTGATAAAACACGGGAACTAGACAAACATACACACTACACTTCACAACAACCATACACAGACTGACGAGGTCAGGGACGTACGCTCCGAGATCGCCAAAAATGCGGTGACTCAGGTACGGGGACGGAGACTCATGGGGTGTTTAATTGTTATAGGTGCAGGTGGTGTAGGATTCTGGTTAGATGATGTCATGAGTGTATTGAACTTTTTATCAAGTGTGTTTTTAAGTAAAGGAACCCACATGGGTCTTTTACTATACTAACAATATAGTATAATATACTAACAACAAACCCACTACAGCAATCGCGTTGTCTTCTTATTTCCTCGCCATCTCTCGACTGAGTTGATTTCTTCCGGTTTACCGTATTGTGTGTGTGCTCCAGCTTAACTCAGGTATACCATTCCGGTTTGCCTGTGCGGGTTGACCTGACAGGTATATCATAACGTGTATGGCCGGCCTAGGGAAATCACTGTATCATAAAATAGAGCACTTTGAATATTGAAAATTGGTGATGTTAAACAATTTCATTGTCAAACTGAAGAAGAGAAACAGTTCAAACATTTACTTTGTCACCAAACGGTGCTAAAAGGTTAATGTTAAGCCCTTTCTAACCTCATAAATTAATTTTTATTTTTATAAGAAATTAATAAAATAAATCATTATTTACACACTTTATTGTAATAAACATGCATCAAAATTGTACTAAGACCAGCTTAAAATGAAAATTTAGTTTTATATCAATTAAACCTTTTTAAAAATCTTAGGAAATTTACTGTAAAACTACCCTCGACAGGACATCCCCCGTTAGTACATTATGACTAAACAATGTTCCAAAAAGTAGGTGTTTAATCCTTATCACGACTGAAAAGTTTTGAATATATATTTCGATGAATAAAGAATATATTTAGGTGTTTCCAGACATAATATACACCCTGTATATGAGCATACATTTATATATTGACACAAACATAGTCACACACATATACTTGTTTTTGTTTGGTTCTCAACTTTATTCAGTTTAATTTGAGAATAACTAATAGAAAGAAAAAAAAAAAAAATACTAGTACTTCCATGCTAAAAAATAATATTTTTATATAAAAATCTGAAAAATATAAATAAATAATAAAAATAATAGTAACCATAAAGTAAAAAAAAATAAAAGCATAAACCGATGTTTCCTATGTAAGTCTCAGGCCAAGCCAATTATACAATTTTATACTCGTGTAAAAATTGAATATTTAATTGTTTACACATTTATGACTGCCTCTAAATGTTTGTCAGATTCCACAATGCTATAAAGTAAACTTGCTCTAACAAGATTTGAAAGTAAATTTCTAATTCTGATCAATACTTTGGCCAAGATCAGTTGAATTTGTATTTACATGGTAAGATCTTCCGTACCTCGCAAGTTCGTCAACTGAAGTATTTCCTTGAGAGTTATCAAACAGAAAAAAATTTTTTTTCCAGGCAAGTTTATAGATTTCAGGTGATTTTTATGACTGATGGATAAAAATTATTTTACCATGGAATAATAAAAACATTCCTTTTTTACACAAGAACAATAATTTTACACAATTTCAATATTTCATGGGAAAAGAGCAGTTGTAGAGTTCCTCATTGATCAAATGAAAGCCACAGTTGATGTGTGCCAGCTGTATTACTTCAATGGAAGAATGTTATTCCCTCCTTACTTATTTTAATCCTCATTGTACATTTTTTTGCTTGGGGCCTAGGATGGTGACATTTAGATCTGGACGAGTCCATGTGTAACAGCTGATATTTAACAGCTGATTCAAAATTCTAACTATACCAACATGTTTAGTTTATTTAGAAAAATAACACAGCTGTTTTAATTGACTAATGTAAGTAAATATAAATATAGTATTAATATCAATAACGTCATTAATGACATTATAGTTTTACTTATGGTTATTTTTGAAGTTATACTTCTTTGCGCCCGTTAGACACTTTGGGATGGGATGTTGGTCGAGAAACCGCGTCACGCTGAAAAGTAAGAACAAATTTTTAAGAACTATCGATTAATCGATTGTTAATCGAAGAAATTTAATCAAAGAAATTACTGATAATGATAATATAGGTGTATAATATAATAATGAAGTCACGTATAATATATTGAAGATAAATATATTGAATAATATTGAAAAATGTCTTATATTTCATTTATACGAGGGTCGTCCAGAAAGTAAAGAACGATTGCGCATCACGGACGGCGCAGTTCCCCCACCACCGCGGGAGTGGGCTTATTCTTTAGTCCAAACCTTCCGCTTCAGTTTGAGCTGTGTAGCGGTGCCGTGAGGCCACGTTTGCGTCTCTTGTGGAAGTTCAAAATGGCGGCGCCAATTGAAAATCCCGCCAAGTGTGAAGTCCGTAGTGTGATTCGGTTTCTGAATGCGCAGCATGTTCGACCCATAGAAATTTATAGGCAAATTAAGGCAGTGTACGGTGACAATGCGATGAACGAGTCATCGGTGAGAAAATGGTGCATTCAATTTAATGAAGGCAAAACTAGTGTGCACGACGAGGAACGAAGTGGAAGGCCGTCACTCGTTACTGACGAGTTGACAGCGAAAGTTGACGAAAAAATTCAAGAAAACCGGCGTTTCACTTTGAGCGGTCTACTGGCAGTGGAAAAAATGCCAGTAGACCGCTCAAAGTGAAACGCCGGTTTTCTTGAATTTTTTCGTCAACTTTCGCTGTCAACTTGTCAGTAACGAGTGACGGCCTTCCACTTCGTTCCTCGTCGTGCACACTAGTTCTGCCTTCATTAAATTGAATGCACCATTTTCTCACCGATGACTCGTTCATCGCATTGGCACCGTACACTGCCTTAATTTGCCTATAAATTTCTATGGGTCGAACATGCTGCACATTCAGAAACCGAATCACACTACGGACTTCACACTTGGCGGGATTTTCAATTGGCGCCGCCATTTTGAACTTCTACAAGAGACGCAAACGTGGCCTCACGGCACCGCTACACAGCTCAAACTGAAGCGGAAGGTTTGGACTAAAGAATAAGCCCACTCCCGCAGTGGTGGGGGAACTGCGCCGTCCGTGATGCGCAATCGTTCTTTACTTTCTGGACGACCCTCGTATATCCTGTCTGTTTGTGTGCGTGAGTGGGTGTATGAGAATGGCCAAAGAAATATAACTTCCACCGTGTGGTCCGACGCACAGCCAATTGTTTTTTTATGGGTGGGGATGAGATAATCTGACTTAAGAGGGTTTCTAACCCTAAATAACACAAATGTGGCTACGCCATTGTATGATACCCTTATATTATAATAAATTGTAGCAATAATTATCTGGCTATGTAGTATATATTAAAATAGAAATAAAGAAACTGAATTGTATTTTGATAAAGAAATCTAAAAGTTTTCTTTTAGTCGAGAGCAAATCTAGATGCTGATTCTGCTGATATCAACGTTCAAGCCTTGCTAGATCTACAGCTCAAAGGAGAGATCTCTTCGTTACAGACCATGCTAAGAGAAATCAAAGATGCAGCCAAGGTTCAAAGGGTCCAAGAAGTGTGTCCTAGGTATGCACCATAATTCCAGTTCAATTTTCATTATTAACTAAACATTATATTTCAAATGGGCGATTGAGAGCGTTCATCAAGCGCTGATAGATTCCTTTATAATATTTTCATTTCTGCAGGTGAGAAATTAAAGTTTTTTCAGTTTCAATGTTTAATGAAAATTTTATATTAGTTATACTTTGTAATAGCATTTTATTTAAAATAATTTTACTGTATTAATAAATACGAGGGTCGTCCAGAAAGTAAAGAACGATTGTGCATCACATGCGCCGCCAATCCCCCACCACTGCGACTGCGTGCACGCTAGTTACCTCTGGCTGTCCTGTCAGTGTGAGCCGAGTTTCATTCCTGTGCGGTCACGCATCTTTGATCTGTAAACTTTCAAAATGGTGGCGCCCACTGGAAATCCCGCCAAATTGATGGCAACTCTTTTTTGGGACCGCAAAGGTTTAATCCATGTCGAGTTTTAGCCAAGGGGAGAAACGATAAATTCAGAAGCCTATTGCGAAACCCTTCAAAGACTCAGACGTGCAATACAGAACAAAAGACGTGGCATGTTGTCAAAAAAAAGTGTTTTTGATCCACGACAATGCTCGACCCCATGCATCGGTACGAACCCAGCAAGAACTTCAAGGTCTAAAGTGAGAAATTTTTGGACACCCTCCCTATAGTCTGGACCTCGCGCCTTCAGATTACCATCTGTTCCCCAAACTGAAAACATTCTTGGGTGGGAAGCAGTTTGGAAACGATGAAGAACTGAAAGAAGAAGTGACATCCTGGCTCATATCTTTGGCGGCTGAAGAGTATAACACCGGCATTGAAAAACTGATTCCTCGGTACAATAAATGCTTTGACAACCAAGGCAACTTCATTGAGAAGTAGGCTAGGTTACTGTGAGTATGTAAATAAAGTTCTGTGTTGTTATCTTTCGTTTTTAATTTTTTATACCAAAACGTTCTTTACTTTCTGGACGACCCTCGTACTACTTTTTTCTATTAAGTATTGGGGTAAAGTTGTTTTTATATTTTTAGTGAATGTTGCCAAGAAGTATTTCTTCACAATAATCAAAAAAGTTTACGAAGAAGTAATGACCTTTTTTCATCTATCCAACTTTTATGGCATTTTAAAAATAAATTATTCTCTGTCCAAGAAACATTTTCAGCTATGCTTACTTGCAAATTGTTAATCTGACTTGCAAATTGTCAAGCTTTCCACAATCTTAGTGGTGGATGGACTAGATGGTGCAGGCGAAAGCAAGACCGGGGGGCGGGGTGCAAGGAACACCCTATGAGACCTCCTCAGAAGGGGGATGACCAGGAACTGCTCTGTAAACTTGACAAGAGAGAACAGACAATGTTTTTGAGTACACTATCTCAGTGCTGTACAACTAAAAAGCACCCTGGAACTAATAGATCTAATACATTTCAAAGAATAATAATAGACAGTAAAATAATAAAAGAGAAGATCTTAATAAAGAGATATAAAAAAGAAAAGGAAATATTACAGCCCATCAAATTTATCTCAAGCTCTTCATTTTGCTCAAGCACACAAATGAACAAATTATGTTATCTTTAATTAACTCAGAGAGCTTCTTAGTTTTGAATTAAATATAAAGGCACATATTTTGATGTATAGAGTGCGGCAAAACAAACTAAGTAGTTTTAAGGAGCAATCAAAAATTTACAATCATATATAGGAGAACAATGATGTAATTTTTGATTTTAGCATAATGTACCATTTTATTACATTTGGGGTTAACAAATAATGTCACATAGGTGGTTGCCATTGGCGTCAAGTTTTGAATAGCTCATGATCATAGGTTGTCTAAAGTTTTGAATAGCTCATGCAAACATGTTTTGGGGTATGAAGTTAACCTCTTAAACAATCCGCTCACTTAGTTGTTGTAAAGTGTTAGGACGATGTTAGAACACCTTTTCCTTTAGATATCCCCAAATAAAAAAGTCACAAATGCTCAGATCTGGTGAGCGTGCTGGACACCCCATATCAACCCCAATGAGAGACAACGTGTTCAGGAATCTATTCTCTCAACTCAGAGAACTTCTTAGTTATGATTTAAATTTAAAGGCACATATTGGTACACCACACAGTTAGCTTAGTGTTACCAGTATCTTCCAACCTCTTAACCATGAACGAATTGTGTTCGGATCAGGGACATTGTTAGTGTGCGCAATAGCAAACCTTTGGCGAAAAGCTTGTTGCACTACAGTTAAAGAGTGGTAATTTCATAGTAAGCCCTCAC
This sequence comes from Stictocephala bisonia, assembly GCA_035578905.1. NCBI lineage: Eukaryota > Metazoa > Arthropoda > Insecta > Hemiptera > Membracidae > Stictocephala > Stictocephala bisonia. The sequence continues at coordinate 289,385 of JAQJVL010000976.1, read as the reverse complement.
AGCAAAACCTCAATATGGTCCGATCCAAACCACAATTTTGCAATGTATAATTAATTTCATTCCATTCAACTTCATATATCGTGTTTAATAATGTCCGAATTTCTCTTTTATAATGAATAAATCCTTCCCTTACTCAGTTTTAAAACTAAAAAAAATCTTATTAGATTTATATTATTATCTTCCCCACACTATCACGTCAACGTATATATATTAAATATATTTACTTCAAGAAATCATAATTGTTTATTTAAAAAAAATCATATTATGTGCATATTGTAATAAACTAGTCATAACTTAATTTAATGTAAATTGGAAATTACTTAATCACTTATTTGAACTAAATTATACATTTATTATAAGATTCCTCAAAATTGATCCAAAACTTTTTTTATTTTTGTATATTCACCTCAATAAATTATATGTACTGGCCATCAAGTGTAAACATATGTGCTGTAAAAGTGATTGTTGCAATGACAGTGGCCTTATCTCTTCCTTCTTCATCAAGACTTGGCAGTAAAAGCATCTCAATTTTTAGAGCAGCCAAAATTAATCAAATTTAATTTAATTTTCAGTGAATTGAAAAAAGTGTAATTATATAAAAACATTACAAGTATCAGTAGTAACGTAAACATCATTAATATTTAACAACAAGAAAAAAGACCTAGCTACCTATCATCCAAAACGTTACTTCCAACTCACATTATATCTGTCCTTCTTTCTTATCTTCAATAATTGAAATATTTTTATTGCTTTCTAAATTAAATGACCAATTTTCTATGTTTTGTTTCACTCAAAATCAATTAACCTACTTGAACCATCAATCAAGTCAAGCCAGCACGATACCGTACCCAGAGATTTTGCATCTACAAATTTAGAATAAACTGTCTCATAGCCTAATTTGGACAAGCCGAACGTACACATATAAAAAAGCTGTAACTTAAAATTAAATTCATACATATTAATTGTTATTATAAAATTTGTAAGGCAGCCATTTTGAACACTTAATAAATTCCTTTCATTTTAATTAAACAGTTGTTTTTGTATTTATTCATAGCCTTAAGTAGAAAGTAATATTTATTTTAAATACAGTATCATATCAACACAATAATATTTTAATCTAATCAAATTTATAAATTATATAAAGGAGATTGCAATGCAACTGAAATGGTACGGATAGTCAAGTCTGATGAGACGAGCCACGCCTCCTTCTAAACTGCTCAATTCATTTGGCTGCACCCGTGTCAGTTACTGTAATAGCTCATTATTTATTTTATTTTTAAACGTATAATGTAAAGTGTCGCAGTCATAAATTTTATGATAAATAACAAAAAGATACTTGATTTTTACTATTACGGTACAGAATTACAGTTCTACAATCTTGCAATCTTTAAAATTCTAAAATATAAATTTTAATACTTTAAGTAATATTAATAATTCTTTATTTACCAAAATCACAACATTCATATAAAACATTCATTCAAATTACAACATTCATTCAAATTACAAATCCATTTTGATAAACATTCAGAGCCCCAAGGCTTAGCCCATTTGGGGTTATCATCACACTATTTTGAACACTAAAAACAAAGGAATGCCAACAGGACAGTTGTAAGCAAACTATATAGTAAACAAAGATAAAAATAGTAGTAATAAATTAAACAAACCAAAATACTGCCTATTAATATGAAACTACAAAACATAACACTGAATACTTTTTACATACCGTATAAACATTGAATAAGGATTCAATTCAATTCAAAAACTCTTTATTTGTCAATGTACAAATATACATTAAATAGCGTCACAATTCACATAATAATTATCATTAGATTGATTATTGTTCTTAATTTATCGTTGTACACAGTTAACCATGTCTTTACTGTAAATGTGAAATAAAAAGACGTAAAATATCATTGTATCTGGCAAACATTTAAAACTAAAACAGAACTATTTGAGATTTTTTAAAATACAAATAAGATACATATTTTTAAAATGTGAAGTAAAAAATAAATAAGATATCATTGCATATGACTGACATTTAAAACTCTAGTAGAACTTTGAGATTTATATCTAATAAAAAGAATAATTATTATATTTTACAATATTAATTTTATGTCATAATTAAGTTATTGATTATAAGATAGGAGTGATCTTTAAAAATACTTAAATTTATTTACAAATTTTATAATGTAAATTAAAAGTAAATAAAACATTATATATCTTGCAGACATTCAAAACTAAAACAGAACTATTTGAAATTTGCATAAAACCAAATGTAATAAAAAGAAAACAGTTATTATATTTTACAATATTACATAATTTGTATGTCTTTAATATTTAATACAATTTATCATAAGAGGTACTTTAATTTATTTACATATTTTTAACTGAAAATATTCTTTGAATGAGTATAACGAGGCATTTGTTAGGTACTGTTTACACTTATTTTTAAATAATATCAAATTTGATTCACTAAAAATATCTTTCGGCAGTGAAAATAAAAATTTGTTGCCAATAAAACTAGTTTTCTTTTCAAAAAACTTTAAATTATGAGGTTCTACATATCTATTGTATCTGGTATTATATGAATGGGTATTCTGAACAGTTATTTTTTGGTTTGTTTTGACATACATTACAGTTTCAAGGATGTACAACGCATACACTGTTGGGATGCCCAAATGTGAAAAATATTCTTTTACTGACTCTGAGGACTGTAGGTTAAAAATTGCTCTTATTGCCTTTTTTTGTTGTAACAGAATTTTATCCAAGTTTTCTTTTGTTGTGGCTCCATAAATTGCAATACCATATGAAAAATGTGAATGTACTTGTGAGTAATAAACAGTTTTTAGTGTTTCTATGCTGCATACTCTGCACAACTGACGCAAAGCATAGATACCGCAAGACATTTTACCAACAATATGATTAACATGAATATCCCAACTTAAGTTTGGATCTACTATTAGTCCTAGGAACTTAGTAGAATCAACCTGGTCTAGCTTTGAATTATCTATGTATATATTTGAGCTGCTATGGATCTATGGATCATTGAGCTGAGATGCTATGCAACGATTCTGAACATGTAATCTACAAAACAATTGTTATAAAATGGTTTACATATATTTAAATTATTACATATATAGACATATTGGTTGAACTTTACACACAATGTAAGGTTTTCAAGGCAAAGAATTCTAGTTTAAGAGAAACATTTTTTATCATGGCACCAGTTAATTGTTACAAATTTCTTCCGTTCTCATAGGCAAACAACAATTTACAACTAAATCGTTTATTGTTCATTCAGTGTTGAGAGTATTAGGATTTACTATTTTTAGTCATTTTGACCAAGTGTTTTTTTGTGTGTACAGAATGGAAGCTCAGAAGAAGCAGAAAGTGTGGCTCCAACGTCAGATAGAACAGAACCAATTCCAGCTGGCCCGGCTGCTTGAACTGTACAACCAATTGGACATCATGTTAGAAGTGACCATGTACCACACCATGACTGAGGAGGCAATACAGTCAGTACTACAAACATATTTACCATATTTTTGGTACTTTTAGGTCTGTCTGTCTCATTTATTTTATGCTAGGATAACCGTTCCTCTTCAGGAGTCACTTTCAGGTTTTATATGAGGGTTATGAGCCATTATTTATTTTGTGGTTAAGTCAAAGGTCACTAGGCAGGGAATTAGTATAATAGGAGGGATCGGGAAAAGCAAACTTGTTTTCTTTGGTATGTTTGTTGATGCACTATCTGGACTATTAAACTTAAGTTTATTTTGTGTGATTTTACAATTTATCAACATTTTCCACCTAAAGTTACTAAAATAACTTTAAACGTGATTTGTGAAATTGAATTAAAGTTTAAATATTTTATATGGGGACTATATTATTGTTTAAACTTGATGGTTTTTAAGTTCACTTAAGTCAATAACTACATCAGGGGCTGAATTTTCTTCTCATTCACAAAATAGCCTATTTAGAGAAATCATTATCTGGCTTGATAGATTTATATATCTACTCACAGATGGTCCAGTTTAATAATGCAATTATTATCTAATATTATTATTAGTATTAAAATAAATATTTAGCCTGGTGTGACCATGAACTCCCATGTTTCGGAAATCACATTAAGCCGTTGGCCCATCTAGCCTTGAACACCAAAAAAGGTTTGTTTAGGCTGTGCTAACAGACCTATTTTTGTTGTTGTTGTTATTAATACGCGTACAGGTTGGTCAATAACCTGTACGTGTATGGGTAGGCAGATAGTTCGTTCCACTGTACATGCATGGGTGGGCGGGTTGGTCAATAACACTGCACGTGTATGGGTTGGACGGTTGCTTATACTAATGTACGTATATTGGTGGTTGGTTGGGTCATTACACGTACAGTAAAAAGGAAACTGTGTCTTATTTTGACACCAATAAAAAACAGACATTTAAATTTAGTAACCTAAATATTAAATTAACTTAATAAATATATTTTTGATAGAAATTGGAAGGAAAGCGATCATGCTACTATATCAACTTAAAATCCTGTTTATAAATTATAATATAGATTTTATAGAAATATATTACATGATATTAGTCGTGTTTTGCTGTGTCACTACTATTTTGTACAGTCAACAGCTGTTTATGTCAAATATTAAGACTTGGAGGTTCTGTTATTTCCTGCATGTTTAGCATAACAATACTAACATTGCTTGAAAATTACGCTTTTCCGGTTTTGCTTGAACTATAGATGAAAGTTAGTTGTTCCTAACTGTGAATTTTTTCTTGAATGAAACCTTTTCTTGTTGTCAATAAACTATATTCCCTGCAAAATACCTAGGTTTACTTTTCAATTTATTTTTTTTACTATGGGTTACTGTGGTTTGAAATGCTTTAAAAAATTTGTCAAATTTACTTACATACTATTATTAACGTATACTATTTATTTACCTATAAATATTTTCTGCTAAAAGCAACGTATTATCAAGGCCCAACGTAGTATCAAGCAACGTACTATCAATTAAAAAAAGGTTCAATAATTTATGATTTGTGTTGTAGGATGTTTACTTGTGTTGAATTACTACTAAATACAACAATTAAGAAACTATTTAAAATTTTACTTTTAGAAGTACAAAGGATTTCTTGGCTTAGCCTTTGCGTTATAGGTTGGTCTCAAAAGGGTTGGAATGATTAAATTTAGTTATATAAAACCTAATTAAGATTCTATGAGTTTTTTTTATGATTCAATATATTTCTGGTTCAGTAGAAACTGCTAATTCTATGGGTATTATAGAATATTCATTTCATTAATAATAATTATTTCTTTTACTAACCTTAGCAATGAAACAAAATGAAAGTTTTTCTTATGCCTAATCAAACTTAGATGCACTCTATACAATTTATTTACATTAATTTTCAAAAAAAGTTTCTTTTCATATTTTTAGTTTATTCTGAACTTTGAAATTCCATAATGTAAACTAATTAAACGTAACATTCTAAAGTAGTTTCTAAATTACAGTACCCTAATAAATTACATACCTTAACATATTTTCCTTTACATCAGGCTAAGAGAAGAAAAACTTCAGCTTACTAAAGAAATAGAGGAAGAAAGAAAGAATCTGCTTGATACACAAGCAGAGCTGAAGAATGTTGGTGACAAAATTGTCAAAATACGGACCGCTTTGTTGACATTCAAGATCATGATAGACTCTGTAATGCCTAGTACTGATGACACTATAACAGTACAGAGCTTCAGTTCAGAAAGGGACTATGAAGGTTCATCAACTTTGGGAGGCCTCTATCAACCGAAAACTGATGGTAATACTGACTACTATTTTTGTCCTTTAATGTTTTTTAAGATCTGAATTGTATTAATAAGGTAATGGGGACTTGATTTATGCTTCATGTATAAATAATGAATACAGGCAATAGTAATTGTACTTTTAGAAAATATATTTATCACTAATATCCAATCTTACCTTTGGTTTTTTTTTACGATTTGGAGGGCCAGGCTTCAAACCTGGTAACGGCCCCTAAGCCAAAAAAGCTTATTGTGTGCCCTCCTTTACAGGACTTCAAACCTTATCCAATCCGGTAACGGCCCCTAAGCCAAAAAGGCTTATTGTGTGACCTCCTTTACAGGACTTCAAACCTTATCCAATCCAAGGTCCTTAGAGAACCTTGAGATTGCCTTGATAAGATTTTCCTGTGCTACTACACCTTGGCCACGTTCTAAAATGCTGCCCAAGGTGAGAGCCTGCTTCCTAGCTAGGGCCGGGCAGTGGAAGAGGATGTGCCATTCAGGCTCTTCCTCCTCCCCAAATTTCCTACATAAGAGAATGGGGGTTGGGAACCCCATCTTATTCATATGTGCCCGAAACGTCCAGTTATAAAACCAACCACCCTTCGGAGTTCTGATCTTGCAAGAGAAAGAGCTTCACCCGTGTTGGAGTACCTTTGGTTGGTAGCTGACGTTGGTAGATCAACACAAGTGACTAAATAACCAACTAACTAGTTATCATTTGTTCTGCACCTGCAGAAGGACATGTACTCTTGAGGATTGCTTTGGATGCGAACAAAACCATCGTCCTTAGTTATTTTAAAACCTGAAATCTAATGATCAAGCCAATAAAAACAGCTAAACAAAAACTAAATATGTTTCAATAACGTTACGCTGGAATAAAAAAGCCCCCCTATTGTACTTGGAGTAAGTTTAGATCAATCTGTTTTAAAAGTCACCTTTAGAAAATATCAGATAAAGTGAGGGCCAGACCTTATATAGTGCAGCAACTTGCTGGATTATCTTATGGAGTCAATGCACAAGTACTGCGCACTAGAGTTTTATCCCTGATTTACTCCATCGCTAGATATTGTGTTTAACAGTATACATAAGGGAAATTGACACATGTGCTGGCAAAGAGGAGAAAGGAGGATAAGGTGGAGGAGAAAACTTTATGCCAAGCAGACTAACTAAGACGAAAACTGCATTGGATATGTATTTATGCAATTGTTTAAATAACGTAAGTCTATGGGTGGGTTGGGGGACCATCACCCATGTAAGTTTAGGGTGGATCATTACCACTGTATGTGTATGAGGTTCTTCACCTACATACGGGTATGGGTTAATAAAAAAGTATTTCTCTATTGATGATTTTTTTTCTATTTACGAATTTCTTTTTTAATTTTAACTACTCTTTTTATGTGCCCAATAGTATTGAAATTATGTTTTTAAGCACCTATTCAATTGATTGTTGCATTTGATACTTTAAATGTGAAACAATATCACATGTTTCAGCACTTACCTTAATGAAGCAAGTAATTAGTAGAGTGAAATTGCTTATTGACAAAGTTGGCACAAAGGTAGGAGTTAAGTTCATACCGACTGCTCTAGTAGATGTGGAGACGTCCCTTCAGCTTGGCTTTGAAGATGAAGCTGATAACAGTAAGTTATAAGTAATATTTTTTATTTTACTTCAGTCTAAAACTCACATAAAACTATAACAAATATAAAATTCAGTTTGAACAAGCAAAACAAATCACACTGTGTGGACATCTTACTTACTGTACTTAATTACAATTGAAGTTTTCTGTTACTACAAAGAAACAGAATGTTTTTAATAAATCTTACTTAAGAATGTGCTCTTAAGTAGTCACATTCAAGACACAAAATGGCGATTTTATGGATTTGATTCACATCCACATTACTTTCACTGTTTTTAGCGAACTTCATAAAGGTAAAATACTAATAGTTTGTATTAGTATTTTACCAAAAGTCTCACCTATACTTTTGGTGAGACTAAGTTTATTTCAATTAAAGATAATATTTCAGATAAGGCAGTTTGCAGTTGTATTAACTTGCTTCTGGTTGATTTTGAGACCGCTTGCTACCGGTTGGTTTTGAGACGTTACATTCGCACCTTGTGATGGTCATTGTGCACTATTTATAGCCTTAGAATGTAATCTACGAGGGTCGTCTCAAAAGTAAGTTACACTATTTTTTTAAAGCCGTTCTGTTGGCGCCAGAAGTCTGGGAGTCGCGGAGTATTTGCGTCTGGGCGTTGTGGCAGCACTGTAAAATTCCTATGCGCGTGCCTCGATCGATCGGCCAGTCAGACTACAGGCAATATGGAGACAGCACTTGTTCCTACCGCCGATTGTGAAATTCGCGCTATTATTCGTTTTTTAACAGCAAAAAATAAAACTGCTACTGAAATTCATCATGAGTTGTGTAGTGTTTATGGTGAAGGTGTGATGTCAAGGCCAATGGTATCTCGTTGGCGTCAATCATTCATTGAAGGACGGACAACACTGCATGATGAACAACGAAGCGGCCGCCCCTCCACTTCTCGCGCGGCAACTGTTGTTGAAGATGTCAGAAAGGTCATTGACACCGATCAATGATGAAGGAGACAATTTATTCGATCGAATATTGACTGGGGATGAGACCTGGATCCATCATTGGACCCCTGAATCGAAAAGACAGAGTATGGTATGGAAAGGAAAGGACGAACCAACACCAAAAAAAGCGAAAGTTGTGGAATCCGCTGGAAAAATCATGGCGACGGTTTTTTGGGACAACAAAGGTGTGTTATTGATCGACTACCTTCCTCGTGGGACTACAATAACAGCAGCACGGTATTGTGAACTTTTGGAACAACTGAGAAGAGCAATCCAGAACAAAAGAAGAGGAAAGTTGACGAAAAAAGTTTTTTTGTTCCATGACAACGCTCGCCCACATGCTGCTCGTCAGACCCAAGACCTGCTCACAGATTTTCGATGGGATGTTTTTGGACATCCACCTTACTCCCCCGACCTTGCACCAAGTGACTTTCATCTTTTCCCACACCTCAAACAACATCTTGGAGGTCGGCGCTTCGCAAATGACGATGAGCTGAAAGAAGAGGTTGAGAGTTGGCTAAGCAATATGGCGGCAGAATGGTATGATGAGGGACTGAAAAAACTGTTACCACGTTACCAAAAATGTTTAGAAAATCATGAAAATTATGTAGAAAAATAAGGTTAACTTGTACTTTTCAAAATATATCATTTAAAATATTTTCTGATGTTTTTTATACTTTTAATAAAATAGTGTAACTTACTTTTGAGACAACCCTCGTATGTAACAAATAGAAAGCAAGCTCGCAAGTATTGCTTCCAGACAGTAAATGTGAAGACACGCTTGATTTTTAATTGTTCAATAATTTGATGTAGGAAAGTTACAAAAAAACATATTTATTGCAATTTATAATACTTTATCAAGATTAGTTATACATTTAATACTGAAACACAAAATTATGTTACTCATGAAGTAAACATTATAAAAAATAAAGATGCTAGAAAGAAGGATAGGTTGCAAGTAGAATGAGTTGCCGGAAAGGCCACTGGAAGACGCTTGTGCGGCAAAAATACATGGCCGTCAACACAGTCTGGCCATTTATGAATTTGGCCGTTGAATTGCAGCTGTGTTGGTCAGTTTGACAATGAGTACTGAGTATAGCAAATTTCACTATGCTTCCAAAGCTTAACTAATTGGGGATCAAAGATGTGGCCTTCACGTTCCGTGCTGAGTGGACTGATTCATTATTCATCTCTAAGACGCCGATCGTAGAGATATGGGCGAATGAGGAGTGAATGAGTGTAGATGAACGAGTGTAGTCATTGTTACTATCTCAGTTCGGCTTAGCTCAGAAAGGACTATTTATTAATAGCCCAATAGCCAGGGCAACTATGGGACCTACAACTTTACGTGGAATCCGAACCACGTAGTGTTGGTCTGATTTTCAGCTAACTGACAAGTCTGACACTCAGTTCTCTTCCCTACACAACATCCGAACCTTGACTACCATTCAACACGGACACTCCAGACTTCTCTAGTAGTGTCTACGTTGATGACAACCATTGAGCGGACGCCGTGTCGGTATTAAAAGAACCGAACATGGAACCTATCGCCTACAATCTCCCAAACACTTTGTCCCCAAGTAGCTGAGTTACAGCACTGCGCCACCAGTGATATGATAGCTCAGTGATAAGACGTTGCAGCCCTTGTTGTTTACAGTTGCGTCACCTGGCCCTTGGGGTCAATGTTATTGCTGTCACAATGCACCCATATGTTTTGAGGTGCTTATCTTTGTTACTGTTTCATGTTCACTGTTGTCTCAACTACTTGATATTAGTTTGGGGAATTTAGTCCTTGGGTTTGGTCCTATCGTTAGTCCCAGGCGTGTGCCACGCTACGCGATCTGCAATGTGTTAACCCTTGGCAACTATAATTTTCCATAACGGCTGACAGTTTTAGGCCAATTTACTAGACATTTTTGATAAAATCTTGAGAAATATAAAAATACTAACCTACTAATGCTTGGAATTATTATGTTCACAATGAAGCAAAGTAACTTATCCTATGAGCAACAAAACATATATGTCATTTAAATATGTGAAAATAATTATATATAAAGTATATATGTTGTAAACATTCATATTTTGATAGTGTTTTTCACGAATAAAAAGGGGTGAAGTATTATGCTAGAGAAATAAAATGAAGTATGTAAATTTACAATTACAAGATAAGAAAAACACTTGAAATTTTACATATTTTCAGGAAAAATATATGTCAACATAGCAACAAATTAAAGACAGTACACTATCCAGCAACTTTCACGATTCTATAGACGTATAAAAAATATTGGTAATGTGAATCAATCTGCTGTAATAAATTATCCAAACAGCCGACCCGGCTGAATTAAACAAATTTTGACTTAGTAGAAACAAGTCGCTTTCCAGATTAATAGTTTACTTATTATTTGGTTTTTTTTTTTTGCTGTACATGATAATTTGTTTTGTTGATAACCTCTTGAGTCCCTTTGTACATTTTATGAAGTAGTGAAGACCTGAGTATGGTCAGAGGTTTGTAGTAGTGAAAGCCTAATGTTCTCCTATAAGTACATTTAGAAAATAGGTCTCGAGTCCTAAGAAAAAATATGTTTGAAAAAGAAAAAATACCATGCTGTCATCTGTTGCCTAACATAGCAACTACTAGAGATCCGGATTATTTTTCGAATAATGTGACCTTATATAAGAACATTAGGCATTTAGTACAAAGGCGCAAATTTCTGCTCAGGACTCAGGGACATGTTACATTATGTACTTGTATAAGGACATTAGGCTTTAAAAACTACAAACGGTAATTTATAACCAAGATTCAGGAGGCTAAAACAAAAAAGACAGTATTAATTATTGTTTTTGCTGTTTTATAGTTGTGTCAGACATGTTAAATGACCTTGAAGACATGGATGATCCATCAGTGCCCACTCGGAAGGATATTAAAGCAGAGAGTAAGCGGTTGGTAGACATGTTTGACGACCCTCGAGCCATGTTCGACAATGATGATGGACCCAAGTACAAGAGACACAAGTGCTTCTGATTACATAATAGTTATCTTACTATTAATTTAAATAGTTTCAAATTTATATGATATAACTCAACTTTAAATCTTATGTCAAAATGAATTTAAAAATTACTTTTATTGAGACAAATTTCGAAATCCAACTGCCTCTGATCTTTACTGATTGTGTATAATATATTAAAATTGTTTCATAAGCATTTTGTACAAAATTAATGCTTACCTGTTTCTTACATAAAAAAATTGTCAAGGACACTTAATACATTTTATGTTAGTTAAAAAAAAAATAATTTTAAACATTTGTGAATTGCATGAGAGCTAATGATTGCTGACACATACATAATAAGGGCATGTTACCATAAAAACTGGAGTTATTTAATATCTCCTATGAAATCAAGTTTCAAGAAACTTTCCATATTTGTATTTCTTTCTATTAGTTACCATTTGTTTATATACTTCAATAACATTTTCAGTTTCAATTTATTAAATATTAAAATTACAATAATGAAATATAATGCAAAAAAACTTCAAAATTAGTTTTCTTGGCTAAAGAGCCATTGGAGTGAAACTAAGTTCTGTTCAATTATGTTTACCGTGCCATGCCCCAAATGGGAATTCTTCAATTTTTAAATCCTCAAAACAGTCCCAAATTATTTGAATCAGGAAACTGCAAGATATGAACAGCCACCTGCCATTAGCCGCACTTAAATAGAACAAGAAACATTACACTCAGAAACCTAAAATAAAGGTTTTGAATCTTTATTGTTCTTAGATACATAGACAATGTCTTAACAAGTATATGCTAGTTGTGTCCATAAAGTATTAAATGTCAAAAAATTACACAAATACTGAATGATATATTTAAATGTCAAATAAATACAATGAAGTATCAGACAGAGATAGGTCAGTAAGGCGCAATCTTAACAGATAAAAACCGTAACAATTATAAAAATACAAATTTAACTATAATTTTAGGTTAGGTTAAAGGGCACTAGGCCAGGAATTAGTATATTGGAGAGATAGGACATCAACAAACTTACCTTAAAGACAAGTTTTCTAACACCAGACTAGTAGTAACAAACACAAAATAAACACAATCTTACAAATGTTCACCACCACTGGCATTTACTTCAGGTGAGTAGAGAGAGGCAGGAGGCCTTTTAGGTAAGTTTGCTGATGTCCTATCTCTCCAATATATTAAATTTAACAACAAGAAAACTATGCATTCAATACATTGTTAAATTCATTAAGACCACAACAAAATACAAGATATGCTACAATTTAGCAAATATAACAGTAGCAAAGTAATCAGTTAAAATGTTTGCAAGAAAAACTATGCAAATTCATAATAAAAAATCTAAACTTAATAAACACCACAGCAAGATGAAAAATTGAGATATAATGTAGAAAAATAACAATAATAAAATACAAATTTAAGCTAAAGTAAAAGGCCTTTGGCTCATGTAAGGCAACTTTAACAGTCAGTTAAAAAATTAACGAGCTTTCATATCTAAAACATCCTCCAATTTATAAAAAGGCTTTTTACTGAGCTGATCATATAACTTTTTCAGGCCACATTTAAAATATAAAAGTATAGTTTTATCATACTGTGGACCCCAATAAATAAGACTTCTTAGCGATTTGGAATGCCAACAAAATTGTTACCTTGCTTCTTAAGGAAATACTGGTAGTTCTTTTATTATATATTTGATAATTTCATATATATTTATATGAAATTATCAGTATGTTTATCAGTCAATGTTAGAATATTTAATTATAAAAATAGAGGCTCACAATGGGCATTGAAATTAGCTTTTGTCGTGGTTGGAATATCATTCATTATTAAGTCGCAGATTCTAGAAATATGCGAATATGAGTACCAAATGAGTGTGATGAGAGTAGATGAATGAGTGTAGTCATTATTACTGAGGTCTCAGAAAAAGCCATTTATTAATAGCCTATAAAAAGCTACTAATACCCTATAGCCCACTTATAGCTTTCGGTGGAAACCAAACCATATAGTAATGGTCTGATTTTCAGTTAATTGTTAAGCCTGATACTTAGTTCTCTTCACAACATAACATCCTAACCTTGACTACCACCCAACATGGACACCCCAGACTCCTCTAGTAGTGTCCACATTGATGGCAACCATTGAGCTGTTGTTGTAATAAGAAGACTAAGCATAGAATCAATCACCTACAATCTACAAAACTTTGTCCTCAAGTAGTTGTGTTACAGCATTGCGACACTAGTGCGAACTATAAGATAAGAAAGTCTGAAGATCTGCTAATAGAATGGAAGCTCCCCCCCCCCCACATGATTAGACTGTATTAAATAATTCCGTATTAAATAACATGATTTACAGAAAGCATGTTATACATTCTATAAATGGTTGTGGCCAGTTACAGATGAAAGTCTGCTAAGTGAAAATATCTATTTTATTTTTTATTTATTCTTAAGACGCTGATCATCAAGATATGAGCGAATATGGATTTTGAATTAATGTAGTCATTGTTACTATCTGAGTTCGACTTAGCTCAGAAGGAACTATTTATTAATAGCCCAATAGCCAGGGCAACTATGGGACCTACAGCTTTATGTGGAATCCGTACCACGTAGTGTTGGTTTGATTTTCAGTTAACTGACTTATCTGACACTCAGTTCTCTTCCCTAGACAACACCCAAACTTTGACTCCCATCCAACATGGATGGATACCCCAGACTTCTCTAGTAGTGTCCATGTTGATGGCAACCATTGAGTGGACGCCATGTTGGTATTAAGAGGACCGAGGTTGGAACCTATCGCTTACATTCTCCCAAACACTTTGTCCCCCAAGTAGCTGGATTATAGCACTGCACACTAGTGCCAACCAGGCAACTAACAGGACAGAACGGTAGAACGGTTAGAATGTGTAATGGCAAAAAACCCAATCCATTCATTTCTGTATTGTCATCTAAAGAATATTTTTAACAATACTAATCTTTTTTTTTTAAATCAGTGTTTCACTCTATATTCTTGGGTATATCAAATAATGTCTTTGTAATAAATAGCAAGATTTATTTAATTCCTCCTTCGTACAATATATACATAAATAAAATTAGGGAGCTACAATAGTATATTGATGGTTGAAGAATGCACACACTAAAGTTATTCAGGAGAAGCCAGCAGACTGAACTTGTTTTTTGAAGCAGGAGCAGCTTCGGCTTTCACTGTTGTATCATCTCCCTCAGATACATCACTGGCGGACTCACTGTTACTGTCTTCTGATAAGTCTGATAACTGATTATCAAATACGGACTCCTCTTGCACTGAGGCTTCTGTGCCACGAGCCTGCACCCATCTTACACTCGCTACATCCTGATGCTGGGCCCACTCATCTGGAATGGCAAATTATGCAATAACTTAAGTTAGTGGTCACCAATAATTTTCAAATCTTTACCACCACAATGGTTGGTGAGGTATGTAAATAGGAATATGCACTGAGCGGTGGAATTGAGATAGAGAGAAATAGAAATACGTTTATTTGTCATTCAAAACATATTACAATGTATAATAGACATCGTCAATATTCTATACTATATTTCTTTACAGTTTAAATGAATCAAGAGACATATTCCTGTAAAATACAACATGATAATTCTAATCTTAGAACTTAGGCTTAAGCGGCCGGTGTCATAATTAGAATCTACAGTTTCCGGTGACAACCGCATCAAGGTACTATCTACAATATTTACAAGATGACCAGACGTTTCGCCCATACTGTGATGTGGCATCCTCAGTGGTGGGTGTGATGGGCGAAACGTCTGGTCATCTTGTAAATATTGTAGATAGTACCTTGACGCGGTTGTCACCGGAAACTGTAGATTCTAATTATGATAATTCTACTACATTACTATATCTAAATAAATCTAAATTAAAAAAATTCATCCAATGAATAAAAAGTGTTGTCAACCAAAATACTATTTAGTTGTCGTTTAAAAATATTAATATCTAAATTACGAAAATGCTCAGGCAATTTGTTAAACATTTTGATCTGCAGGTATTTATGACTGTTAGCAAACTTTTGTAATCTAGGTCTAGTAATGACAAGGTCTTGCGACTGGCTGGTTGCATAATCATGAATGGCGCTTCTGGAAGAGAATTCATTTAGATTTTCTTTAACATATAAAATGTTTTGAAAGATAAAAATGCTTTTAACTGTCAAAATAGAAAAAAGTCTGAATAAGGGCTTACAGCTCTCTCTCTGTGAAACACCTGCCATAATACGCAATGCTTTTTTTTGCCATAGAAGAACCTGGGCCGCACCAGTACTATTTCCCCAAAGCATATTTCCATACAGCAGGTGACAATGGAAGAAGCTGAAGTAGGCCATAACTAACATTTTTTGAGAAACAGAGCCCTTCAATTTTCGAAGCAAATAGCAAGTACGGGATAATTTAGAGACTACGGATCCAGTATGGAATTCCCATGATAATGTCGATTCTAGGTAAATACCTAATAGTCGAATTGGATTCTGATGATCTCGTGAGGTCCTACTTAAGGTGAAATTTATGATTTCAGTTTTATCTTCATTAACTTCTAAACAATTGGCCTCAAACCATAATGCAGAATCCCTAATTGCTCTCTCAATATCTACTGCAACTGTTTCAAAATGTTTACCTGAAATTATAAAAGAGGTGTCATCTGCATACAGAATAGTTTTACAGATCATATTTTTGGGCATATCATTTATGAATATGACGAAAAGAAAGGGTCCCAAAACTGACCCTTGAGGGATTCCAGTGTATACTTCCCTGGCATTTGACGTTTGATTATCTAATACTACGATTTGCTGCCTTCCACAAATGTAAGTTTCAAAAAATTTCAGAGCTTTATTTTGAACTCCATAGCAGCTCAGTTTTTCCAAGAGAATTTTATGAGGAACACTGTCAAAGGCCTTCTTCAAATCAACCATGGCCAATCCTAGATGCTCACCGGCCTCAAAAAATGTCAAAATCTCTGTTACAATACACTCAAGAGGATTATTTGATGTTATTAAGGATGTTTGATCGTAGAGGATTGAGGAATAAAGCCAAACTGATTTTTAGTTAAAATACCATACTTGTCAAAATGCTGAAAAAGCTGAGATCTTGCACATAATTCCAATACATTCGAAAACACTGGAACCATAGAAATGGGTTGGTAATTGGAAATGCCATTTCTATCTCCTTTTTTATGCAACGGAATCATTTTAGAAACCTTAAGGCAATCTGGAAAATAACCTTGACTCAGTGAGAGATTTACCAAATAAGACAAGGGTTCTAGGACTGCAGAAGCTATACACTTCAAAACATGATTTGATACACCGTAAATATCCTCACTTTTTGAGGAGGACAATGCCTTTATGATCTTATACAAACTTGGAACTGAAAAGGGCTCAAAATCCAGAACATTGGGAAAACTACCCAGACATTCCATGAATTTGGTGAATTTACCATTAGAATACTGGTTGGAAAATTTAGCTAACAGTTGCTCCCCAAAGTCTGAGTTCCAATCATTGAATTGATCAGCTGTAAAAGGTGGTGGTGGATCCTTTTTGTACTTCAACATACCAGATTCTGATTTTATTACACGCCAAGCCGCCGAGCATTTGTTTTTTGAGTTTTTAATAAATTCTTCATTACATTTTACTTTTGCATGTTTATACTAGCACTGTACATTTTCCTATAGTTATTTAATATTAACTTTGCATTAGGATTATTGTTATACAATGGTATTTTTAAAACATCTTTCATAAGTATGAGAGTATTCTTTTTATTTTGAAGTGCTTTATCAAACCAAGGAGCAACCTTTCTTTTCAATTCCTTCCTCACTGTGTTATACCATTAAAAAATTTTCATGGCATGTAGGGAGGCGGTAGGCCGTGGAATGGCAGCGCCAGTACCAAGCCCCACCCAGTATGTCATTAGCAACAGTGATCATTGGTTGGCTTGATCAACACTACCTATGAAGCCTAGAAAGATCAAATTAAATCTTTATTTAGTATTCAAATAACGGTAAAAAAAATACAATATAGAACATTTCTTCCTTTATATTGTAATACTTTTAAGAAATTTTATTTTCTTGTAGGGTAGAACAAGCACTTTTTTCCAATTAGTTTAATTTATTAACGGAAACTGACAACTAAATGTTACAGCAAGGTGGAATATTAGGGGCGATGCATTGAAAAATCGATGCGATTCGATGCATGGCTAGTCAAAATGTCAATGCATCGAAAGTAAGTCGATACATCAATAGTGCCACAATGCATAAGCAATATCGATGTCTCAGATTCATTCTGATACACCAAATTGACAATTACTAAGAAAAAATTATCTTTTCATCTATAACACTTATTGGTGCGTCTTATAGAACTACTACTTTGATGTTTAAAATAAAATATTTTACATTAAAATTGTAATAAAATGATTATTACTCGAGTTTGTTTTTGTTCCGAGCGGACAGGGATGGGCGCGATCAGACACAACCTGATTATATCGTGATAACGAATACAGAGTTCAAACGGAAAATAACTTGTTCATGATATCAACATGATAAAAGTCCATCAAGCAAATAGTATGGATGTTGTAATTTACGTGCGTGCAGTGTACCATGTATCGTAGAACATACTCTACAGACAGTCCATCTATTTCTGTTAGTCTGCAATTATTTTGGAATCCGTATTTGATAACAAATAATACAATTTGTTACGTAGATAATTGGAATAGTGAAATGATTTTGTCTTCAACTGTTTTTTCGAATATTGCTGATAACAGTCGAATATTGCAGATAACATTGGTCCATTCGTTATCGTGACTTTTGTTATCACTTCCTGTCTGATAGGGTACCTGACCTAGCCATCCTTCTAACAAAACATTTCTCAATCAAAACATAGTATTATCTTGTTTCCTTGTATAAATTCAAACTTGTTGCATTTTTAACGATAATTCACGTTCATTGATTTCAATTCAGTTTGTCTGTTGGCACTGTGTTCTAAAATACTTTACTCAAGATTATTTGCAACAAAAAAAAGTATTCTATTAACATATATTTTCAACCTTTATACTGGAAAACTATTTTAAATTAGAGCTAATATAAAAACTCAATTAATGTATTCAATAAATTACATTTTATTGCATTTGTTGATATTGTTTTATTAATTTTAATATATTGGCTAAACAATAATGGATTGTTATACTTAAATCAAAATAATGCTTCTACTAAAACAATTCTGTAATATAGTACCTTTATTTATCTATGCTTGTGTGACTTTGCATCAATAATTATTTCAGTCAACTTGTAAGTGAAAAAGAAATCAGTTATATGTCTGTCATCATTTTCTAACTTTGATAGTGAAGAATAATTAAGTTGTTTTCCATTATTTTATAAATTCTTCTTTTTACCTGAGACATAAGCTATAATGTTTTAACTGTAAAAAATTAAACGTTGATAATTTTGACCAGTTACTTTCCCACAACAACAGCAAACTACAACTATTACCATTAAATTTAATGAATTTAATACAGAGTTCTCAAATTTCTTTATTACTAGTAATGCCAAACAAGTTTATTAAGCCCTAAAATTATATTTCAAAATAATTATGATTTATTGTGCATTAGGCCTACATTCTTACATCTTTAATCTTACATTCCTAATATTATTAATTGACTTCCTTACTTTGATTTTGATATAAAGTTAATTTTTATATTTTTGTTGAATACATATAACAAAAAAATAGCTAACATTTATATGATAAAATATTGTATGTTTTAAATTATCTTTCTTTGTACTAGCAGGATACAAGAAAACAATGCAATCAAAGGTATTATTGTTACTCAGCAGCTTCTAAAACTTAATAAAAACCATAAATTCTTTATGTGCGCATCAAATCGAGTTGCATCAAATCAAAATTCTTTGAATCGCATCGCTGCATCGAATCGAAACAAATTTGCTGCATCACACACCCCTACGGAATATACACAACTTTTCAAGTTTATTTATTATTTTCATAAATAACTGAGTTTAAAATTACTTATACTTGGTGTTTGAAAAAGAACAGAGTAAAAAATAATAATATACCTCATACATACATGTACTATAAACAATATTAATGTCAATAAAAGTGATGTAAAGTTTAATACTTATTTTAAATACTTTAATAATATTTTTAAAAATTACTTACTGTAATCAACAATACATATTTCAATGCAGATGAGACCCATTAACATGTTCACCTTGATGCCTTGTTAGTAATAAAAATATTTATTTTTTATTATTATTCTATTTTATTATATTCTACGGTGTGCGCTACCGGTGGTACATGGAAAACTTTTTGAAACCACGCATGAGCCACCTGTGACGCACACTTCTATGGCAACAATACTTGTTCTAAACTGCAGCCGGATTTTATCTGAGTGTTGTATATATCTTAAATGTGACTTATATTAAATATGGACTACATATGTATACTAGAGGCGTACGTTTCAGTGAATTGTTACCAGGATTTGCATAATGTAAAAACTACATTACAGTTAAAACAAGGATTCTATTTTATAGTAAGTAAGCCACAAGATATACACAAGTTTGTCTGATAAAATAAGATTTTACTGAATTTTGTTAAAACAGTCAAGGCACATTGAAGGATTCCTATCACAAAAAATTTTTTTTAAAGGGACACTCGATATTTATTATTATCATTCAACAAACTCATGTACAATGATCATATAAAATGTTTACTGTACAAACATCACTAAATATTTGAATCGTTGACCTTGAAAACATAGTTGTTTTTTACACTAGATAAAACTACACTTATTCGATTGTTCAAAGATTTGTAGCGTGTACCATCGCTGGCACACATCATGGTGAACAAGTTATCAATTTAAAAATACTGGTAAAATTATTTTTAAATATTCCATTTATTTAGACAAAATGAAAACAACCCACATATGACAAATTAATTTCAAGAGAGAAGATTGTTTTTCTTTTAAATAATTTTCATAGACATCAGTTGGTTCTCCTACCTTTTCTTGAAGTATAGTCTGGGGGATACAGACAAAGAGCTATCTTCCCATCTAAGGCTGAGCGTAGAAGATGGTTTGCTGCTCTGTAAGAATCCAGACGTCCTGCTTTTGCGGTGTAAAAGCCTCTCTTGAGGGCCCAACCTATAGAAAAAAACTAAGAATTGAACTATCCTGAAAATATAATGGTAAGATGTAAAACAGTTGATTTCTGAAACATACTGTGCTGCTGTAATTTTGGAGTTGAAATGTTGAATTTATTTAAACAGCGTTAACCCTTTAACAAGTAGGTTTCCGAATAGAAATCACAATTTCCCAGGTATTGACGTTACATTGACATCCGCCCATCTTGAGTGCCAATACAGGGAATGACATTACATTGACGTCGCCCAGCTTTACTCTCACCAGTATCGCCGCTTATGTCATGTCTGTATTTAAATTGTTATAGGGTTGTGCTGCCATCTATGAAGTACGATGAGAATTATCAGTGATGGTTCTTGCGCTGTCCGATAGGTAGCATGTGCAGCCTGTGGCACTTGGATGAGCTATTGACGAGAACGCCTAGGGCGGCAGACAATCTGACCTTGCGTTAGCATCTGATTTGTTGTTTTATATCTAGCATTTTTATGGGTGAGTATTATTTAGAAACGGAAGTGTCACCGATTTAAATGGTTGACAATCAATCCACAAAAGCAGCGAGATACACCGTTTATGTGCAAGGACTGTGATATAGCCCTTTGCGTTCAGAGTGTTTTCAACTTAACTACACAAAGCAGAACTATTGAACACATAAAGTAACATGCTGTCTTTTTTATACCTAATAAATCTTCTTTCATATATAAAATGATGAACTATTACTCATTTACCTTAAATAGTTTCTTTTTCTTTTTTTTTTAATAGTACATTTAAAAGTAATAAGTTAATTTTTTTGACAAAACATGTTTAGTTTTTTTTTGTTTATATTCATTTATTTTGTACTAAAATTGAACTTATTAAACTAAAAAATAACTTCATTAGACAAATTAACAAACATTTTTAAAACTCACTTTTTGGGACTCATTTAAGTTTGAAAAACTCACCCATATGAGGTTCTAGATTCTGAACATTTATGTGATGTCAATACCTGTAAAAGGGTTAAACTGTAAAGTTGATAAAATAAATCAAATTAACAACAATTTTTTACATGTTACTATAGACACTTTGCGATAGAATAGAACGTACTTGCCAAATGTGAAATCAATTTTAATACTACACTTTCAAAGATATTGTGTATTAATTTTTCACGAAATAAAAATGAAATGTACATTTTATTCGGCAAAGACTAAAAATATCTCAGATAACACACAGAAAGGTCAACTATTAAATTTTAATGAACTAACAATACAGAGGACTCTTGACTATCCAGATCAATGTGGCGCTGAACCCCGGGTAGCATTAATTCTGTATAAGTTGGAGTTCAAGGCTAAGTAATCTATGCAGGGATGACCTCTCATACGTCACTGGTACTTAAGTTATGCGCATTACATGCTCTCTGCACTTTTATAATTAACTTGTATTACAATTAGAACAATCTTATGTCAATTATCCAAATGAGGATTAGAATTTCAACTAGTTTTTCTGGGCACTTTATCACTCAAAAAACTGTTTGTTTATCAGATTTATACTTCAATATGTGGTTGACAGGAATGTTTTCTACAAGTTTTGTACGTTTCAGAATTTTAAATTTTCTAGATAAAAACATTAATCAATTTCCTGAAGTATTTTCTTGGCTTCTAGAGGTTGTAATTTACTTATGCCTTTGAAAGTAATGAATCGTAACTATATGTTTCATAAGGATTACACTTCCCATTCTCTTTTGCAAAAGTGTGTCTTGCTCGTGTTGTAACTGCGTGGAACCATTCAGCTCGTTTTTCGATTACAATTATTGTACATTTCACGTAAGCCGACTGATCCATTTTGTTGTTTAATCTGAGAATCATCCAGTGATTTGACTGAAGAAAATATTGTATCAAATAAGATATCATGATGGCATTAATTTTATGTGTCATAGAATATTTTATTCTTCTAAGGATCAATTTTTACATACACGTACAGTGGTACTAACCCACCCGCCCACCCATACACGTACGGTAGTACTAACCCACCCGCCCACCCATACACGTACGGTGGTACATCATTAAGGAATTAATTTCACAACCTCTAGAAGCCAAGACAATGTTGTTTCAGGAAGTTGAAAGAAAATTTCTTCTTGAAAGTTAAAACTCTTAAATAATAAATTTGTAGAAAACATTGATGTTAACCATATATTACAATATAAATGTGTTACGTGAACGGGGTTTACAGTAATAAAAGTATGAAGTTGATGTAAAATGAAAACTAGTTAAAATTTCGACACTCTTTTCCAACAAGGATAAAAGTTATTAAACCTTATAATAAAATTTAAAAATGCATGTGTCCCAACAAATAATTAAATGAGGAAAACAATGGTATGCTTGGATTTTTTGTTGAACTCTTAGTTTCTTAGTAAACAACCTTCAAACTCGGGTTTACATAAATTCTGCGCAGACAGTAGGCTATGGCATTTTTCTATACTGCTCACAAACACAGGATAAATAAAGACTCGTGTGTAAATTTTGTGATCACTTACAGTGCTTGTTCCCACTCCTAATTCTGAAGCAATTTTTATTTCTATATTCACCAGAATCTAACTGTCCAATGACAAGCAGTTTTTCTTCAGTAGTTTTTGCATCTTTAACACATTGTGTGTGGGTCCAACGAATGCGGGGGATAGCAGTGCTTGCGCGCGCAGCGGATCGGTCGCCGGCGGTGGATGGATCAATACTGGCTTGTAGGCTTCAGTGTCGCCTAGCCCTTTGGCTTAGAAGGGTCGGATTTGCGCCGCATTATAGCCTGTTTCTCGCGTCACGTTTCCTTGTTCTTCGTTCGTGGATCGTGCCATTTTGAGCCAGTTGGCGGGGGTTAGCGTGCCTGCGCGCGCAGCGGATCTGTTGCCGGCGGTTGACGGAGCAATGCTGGTTTGTGGAATTCAGTGTGGTCTAGCCACTTGCCTTATATCGGTCGGATTTGCACTGTTCTAATTGCGATTCTAACGGCAGGTGTCTTGCGGCACGCATGGGTTTCGTTGCGATGTGCGGCTCGGTCACCGGGACGATCACTTCGGAAGCCCTGATCTACCAGAATTGAGGCCATAAACTGGATTTGGTGTATCAACCCTGTTTCCTGACTATATAAGGTATTGTTTTGGTACAAAATATTATTTTAGTATCTGACATGTTTTAACTTATTTTTTCAGCATCGAATGTGTTAATTATTATATTCCTATATGTTTACATATTTTTAGTTTATTGTGTTGTGTTAATATTCTGTGTACATATGTGTTGTTTTATTATTTTAATAGCTAAAAATCGGAAGAAATTTATAGTTACATTTCACTATTTAGCTGGGTCACTGAATCTGACTACAGATGACAAGGTTACTAAGAAAAAAAAAAAAACATTGTACGAGAAATGTGGTGTTTAGTGCAACATTCTTTAGATACAGAAGGGCGGAAATATAACGTAAAACACAATGAAGGGATCAGGAACTGAATACGCTTTAATTTGCAGCATATGTTTACCGCTACTTATATGTCATTCATATAATATTGCAAACCCACCTGTCTTTACTGCTGAAAAGTTAAAAAAAAGTTAAAGGACGTCTTATTTTACCAGGTGAAGTAAGGGCTAAGAAGCCCTCTCTAAAACTTAACCTGGGTTCCAACGGCTTAAGGGTGACTTCCGAATCACCACCAGAGACTGGGCAGGTGGGCTACGTGCAAGAATGGGATTACTCTGACGGTCACCCATCCAAAGACAGCCACGCTCGATGTTGCTTGACTCTGTTAGAGTGATAACGTCAGAACCTCCGATCAAGGCCACAGGCATTAAGCTACTTTATTTTAATCTGATCTGGATAATTTTGAGGCCACTGTATATATTTATTTAAAAAAATTAAAAACCCTTAATAACATTATTTTTATGTAAAATATAGAATTTTAAATTTAATTTGATCCTGAATCAACCAGAATTAAAACTGTGCCACTTTTATTGTTATCAAAGCCCACAATATGCAATCCGATTATGACTAATTAATATAATTACCGATATACTGTATACTTTTAATATAATTTCATAGAACAGCTTACCATCACAAACATCCATAGCTGACCATAATTGTTCTGATTCAGGGTGTGTCAGTCTTAACAGTTTCACCAAGTCTACTCGTTCCGCAAGGAACTGCACTGATGAGAACGGCTCTCGGAGCTGAGCTATAGGATAGCTGCCCATCAATACCTAGCAGAAAAATTGTACCCTTAAAAAACCATAGATGAAGAATTAGATGACTAAAATTACATCTTAAAAAGAAAATGTTAAAAATTGGTCCACCAACAACTAAATACTAATTCAAGAAACAAAACTAAAAACCGTTAATAAAATGCAGACAGGAAAAAATTTTAAAAATTAAAATTTGTTAGCTATCATCCTTAAATATTTTAAATATACTCCTTTTTCTTTACATTTTGAACAAAGTGCGTTAATCCAACCTATGTACAAGCTTAATGCGCTTGATGATAAGAATACTTTCTTTGCTTGGGTCCATTTTAACAACCAAATTCATTATGATTGGTTTTGAACAATCTAAAACCAATTCAAGCTCCTGTGTTATTTATTACCAACTAATTTTTACAGTGTTTTAAAAGTATAAAGCCCAAATATCAGTAAATATCAATATATAGTGACTTTTGTTCAAAAGAAATTCACTTGTTAGTTTTGATTACATGGGCCTTCAGCCTATGCAATATGCATGAACTTTATTCAACTTGTGAAGTGCCAAACGCTAGCTCAATTGGGGATTCAATCCTAGAACCTTCACTTCGTAGTCTGAAGCCTTAGCTGATGCACTACCCCGCTGGCAAATTGTACTCCAGCCTCATGGTATGTGGCATTAAGTTTATACAGAGCAAAACAGTGATGAAAGGTAAAGTCACTCCTTGTAACAATTATTAAAACTCTTAAATTCTACTGTTTGGCTAAATAGAGTCTTTTGTCATATATTGTACACGTATTACGGACATTGCAGGTGTTATGTTAAAATTTAATATTGCACACTTTTCAAAATTAACTGCTGAGGGATTAACAAAATAATCATAAAAACAAAGCAATCTAAAATAAAGTTGAAAATCAAATTCATTTCTCTGAAAACAAAAATAAACTGATGACAGGTCATGCCTCAATAATAATTTATTTATTACTCTACCCAGGATTATAGATAAAAATCGCCAAACCTACATTGTGTACTGACCAAACAATTACCTGAAGGGTCTTTGGAACTTTAGAGGGGAAAACCAGTCCTGGGCAGTCACAGAGGCGGACGTTCGCAGTGAGATGGATGGTCTGGAAGTGTTTGGTATGGCCAGGCGTGCGTGAAACACTCACTACCTGTAATTAATTATGATTAAGAATTGCACAATCATAATGAAGTACAAAATCACAAATTTGTAACATGAATTAGGAAATACCTCGTGTAACAATGACTTGTTTCTTACCTTTTTACCCATTAATGCATTCATCAGCGATGATTTGCCAACATTGGGTTGACCAACACAGCCAATGGTCAACATTCCATCCTTGAATCTTTCATGAACTTGATATCCCATGTCTTCTTTTGGCAACTGAAACAAGAAAACAGCTACTTAATTCGTATTGATGCTTATTTCATCACTTTAAAATAGTTAAAATTCAAAACATACTAAGGAAAAGCAAATTAGTTCTACACCTCTCAAGTGTGTACTACATTTTTCTTCATTTTCCTTTGTAAATATTTCTAGTCTGAGAATGGTAAATATTGATTACTAAAATTAATGCCACAATATTTGTACATTTTGTACTAATTTTGTAAATTTGTGTTGTGTGACATTCACTGTTTTTACACATTATTTGTGGCATGGAAAACTTGCATCATATGATGTTTATGATACTTTTAATCTCACTAATATTTGAGATTTAAAAAAATTATTATAGAGTATACAGACACAGTTTCATATAGTCTACAAAGTTGTTAGTTAATGACTCCCAATTTTATTATACTACTTATAGTCTTGATCTTGCAATTCAGCTTCAATCACTAGATTTGTAGTCTGTAGGCAATAATATTAAGAAAATATAACAATCAACATAACATTTTGGAATCAGAAGACTGTAAGAAAAAAGGCTACATAGTTTAATATACATTTTTATTAAATTTTGGGTTATTCCAAACCAATTCTTAAGCTTGTGGAGAGCCACTTTTAACAAAAATCTTTTTTAAATTTTCTATTTATTTTACTATCAAAACTGCCACAGTAAATTGTTTAAAGAAGAGAGTTAGCACCAAAAATATAAAACTTACAAATGCTTAAGGTCTACTCATTCTTATAAAGTGTTAAGGTAAGTATATCCCAAATTAATAATAAAAAGTAAATATTAAAATTATTTAACAACTAAGAGTAATGAGTATGCAGATAGAGAACGCTTGAACTAAAGGAAATATTTACAGTAATAACTTCTTAAAGCAAGGGTGATAATTAAACAAGTAACATTTTTAAAAATTGCTTTTTAGATGCAAACAGAAAAATGGCAGGACAAAATTGCTAAAGCACTGAATAAGAAAATATAAGACAAATGTAGAATATGATAACAATGTATGAAAAAGAGAAATACTGGGTAAGCAACATGTTGTAGATCTAACCGCGATAAGCGGAATATATCACTAATCATAGTTTAGATGCATTTTGTTCATACCGATGCCGTTAGAGTTTGTGAAATTGTTTATTCTGTGCTTCTGCGCGCACCCCGTGAGACAGCTATACGCTCTAAGCAGACATTTCCACTCCAAGTAAACAACGCTTGATTAGTTGTTTGTGGAGTTTACAACTCTGCAGACGCATTTGTTTATTATTGTGATAAGTTCTTTTTATGGCGTGTTTGTAAACACATACACAAATAAATTTAGAAGTTTTAAACATTTTTTATATTTATATAAGCATTAGAGTGGATTTTATTAATTTTAATGTTGCATACGAAGGGTTAAACACAAATAGTGTACAAAGTACAGTACATTCATAGGCATGTAATATTGAGTTCCTAAACACTATTTGTTGCCTGGTGGGGACCAGCCTGTGGCTGGTGTCTTGCAAAGGACTGTAACCGTAAACACTGTAATCATACTTTTCATTATTTTACCATTTAAAACTATTAGAGGTACTTCATTTAAGACAAATTTATGCTATATTGCTTCAAGTAATATTGAAAATTAAAAACTTACATTAATTGTGTCTCCAACTTCCACTTCATCATCATCAAACTCCACATGCATTTCTTCTTCTATTTTCTTCTGCCACAAAGAAAGATCAACTAAAAATAGAAACCTAATCTTTATTCTCATAGAATATGAACAGATTCATTAATTGGTTATGTATAAATACTTGATTTTACAATAGTAACAGTCTGATACGAGTGTAATTATACTCTATAATGATTTAGAGTCCTCTCAAAATTAAAATTAAATTTTCCAATATATTTTGACCTTGCTTATCAATTATAAACTTTTAAAGATTTTACAAAATGATAATAGATATTGTAAAGGAATGTTTTAGTCTAGGTTTAATGTATAAAGCTTTTGAAAATTAGAAATATCAAATTGAATTTTTAAATTAAATGTCAAAGAGTTATCGTTATTACATATCATAAGAAAATAACTAGGGGTGTGCGAGTAGTGATTTTTGAGTTCGAGTCGAGTAGTTGGCATTTTTTCGAGTATCGAGTATTTACAGAAGGATTTCCTCTTCACCCAAGACAACTGTAAAAGGCAGACACTATCCTAAGCCTATGTTAAGTTTTGCCAGATTCGTAAATACATATATCGTTGTTTGTGTCTGTAACATTTGATAAATCAAACTTTTTACTTCCTGCCTTCCTACATTTTTATGTGGCATTGTTTTGTTTAACCTTTTTCCTTTTCTTACTAATATTATGTAAGAAATTAAGAAAGTATATTATTAATTGAAACAACGTGGATTATAGATTTAATCTGTTCACTCAAATCACAGATAAAATTTTCTATACAAGCCAAAATTATACTGTTTCACAGCCGGCCGATATGTTTATCTGGTGGTTCAGTTCAAAGTGTACCGCGAAAACGTAGCGAAGCTTGTTGGCAAAAGTTGCATCCAACCAAACTGATGCTAAAATTCAGGCGTCATCGCCAAATGCAGTCATTTGCTTTCAGAATTACCTCCTCTCAACCAAAAATTGATTGTGTACACGCCAAGAAGAGTGGATCTGTATTATGTGGGTATTTAATTCAGTAAAAACAAGATTACAACTAACCGGAAATAAGCTCTGAATTATATAATCAAATTTGAAAATCTGGATGACAAAGGCTGATTCAATTGATTGATAATAATAACTAAGCAGGTTTAATAAAAATTAATTTTAAAGTCGTTTAGGATGAATTAGTTTATACATTATGATCAGTAATGAAATGTGTGCAACTTGAAACTACTTCGATACATGAGGCTACACTGAACAACAGATAAATAATTATGTCATAACGAGAAATTCATGAAAACCTGGTGTAAGCGAATGAAAACCATAGACGTAGTCGGCTAATCTAATAGGTCTAGCCGATATTAGCGACAAGATGCAGTCTGAAATGTCAGCTAAGTGCCAACTAGTGATATAGTGAAGATTTTGGGCAGCTTAACTATAAACTTATGAATAAAAAACGAGATGTTCAATAAGGCTTCAGTTCGATAACAATTATTTTCAGAATTTCAAAATTCGTCGTATTATTTTTAGAAAAGGTCTTCCAACATATTTCTCCCTTACTTGGGTTGATTCGTGATTGTTTTACAGTTTACATCGACGTCAATGTGAACAGGGAACCGTTCAGTGAGTTTACGAATCAAAATTATCGTACTTTACCACCTTTTGCACTCCAACTGTGTTATAGTCTAACCTAGTCAGAAAACCGTTCAACAATTTGACAGGAAAAAATACTGTATGTGCAAATATTACACACAGTTTTGGCGATCTAAGGTGTTTTCGGAATAATAATTAATAGACTTTTGCCACGGATATATCTATTTTTTATTTGCCGGAAAATAAATCAATATTGTTGTCACATGCTGCTAGAATGCCATTACCATATTTTATATGATACGGTATTTTCTTACGTCAAATCATTGGATGATTCCCTGATATTCGATAATTTCAGTCCCGAAAAGGAACTGAACGGTTCCTTGCATGTACATATACTACAACCGAGATGAACTTTCACCTAGAAAAGATGGGAAGTTTGATGCTTAGGATGTAAAGTATCCGTTCTCGGGACCCTTTTGATTGAACACTATTATTGATATGAACGAAAATATGCATAATTTCCACAGTGTACAGACCATTAGGTTTGTATTGGTAACAGGTATTTTTGAGCATCTTAAACCGGATCTCTTGTTCCCTTTCTTGGGCCATAAAGACACTAACCAGCACTTCTGTTGTATTCACGCTATTTTAGGTTAGGTTACATGTGACTTGTAGACTCGACAATCAACATGTGTGATCGCTACTACGGTAACTATTTACAGTGCTCGCTACCTTCACAGCTCTGTTGTTCACTTTGAATCGAACTAGTTCAAATCATAATGAACAAACTCGTTCACTACATCGACTGGTTCATTTGACTGTCGTAGTGTACTACCTATTCTTAGGCTTATTGTTTAGTTCATAATTACGTGTACCAAACTGATAACGTAAGATTAAGGGTAAAATAAAACACAAGGAAGCGCACATTTTTTATTCATAACTTATAAAACTGTTTACATTTAAAACTAAATTAAGATGTAAATATGATATTTCGTGAAATACAACTACTCGATCAAACTTCGAGTAGTTTCAGAAGCTTCGAGCTGAGTTCAAGTAGTAAAATACTCGATCAAATACTTGAAGTTTCGAGTACTCGCACACCCCTACTTTAATATAATTCAATAATAAATTTAATAAAGTATTAATAATGTGTCTCATAAATCATATTGCTAATTATTATTACATGTTATATTTGTATATTAGTGAATTCCCCTATCATAGCAAGCATTGAATTAAACTTGTATTATAAGTGTCAATTACCATCGTCAGTCATTCCGCAACTCAGGTCTGCGCACAGGTTTCTGCCCATGCAAGCCATTTTCCTATGGCATACACATACTTTTGTTATTTTATAAAATGTTGTGTTTAGTATTTATGTTATTTGTTGCAACAACTTGATTACTTTATTATTTTTGTGTTATTATATAAAATGTTGTATTGTAAAATAGTTGTGGGAAATAAATATAATATTTAATTTCATTTCAGATTAATTAAAGACAATTAAAAAGCACAAATAATGGAACGATACACTAAGTTTTTAAGTCAGTTAAGATATAATTGAAATTACAAAAAATCTATATGCTCATGAACAGAATGGTTACAATACAGGGTGTTTCAAAAAGAATGACCCGATTTTAAATAGCTATATATTTTAGAAACAATGGGAATAACCCATAAATATTGGACATTAAAATATTCACAAAAGAATGAAGTTTATGAAAATGTATCATAAATGTTCAATATTTCCTCCATTTGCAGCACAGATGACATCCAGTTCATAGCTGATTTCGTCCCAAACTGTACGGAAGATGTCTATCAGAACATTAGTTATTGACAAAATTTCATCTCTGCTGCAAATGGAGAACATATTGAACATTTATGATACATTTTCGTAAACTTAATTCTTTTGTGATTATTTTAATGAGCAATATGTTTGGATGAAACCCTTGTTTCTAATAAATATAGCTATTTAAAATCGGGTCATTATTTTTGAAACATTCAGTACTGTAATATGTGATGATAAAACCGTATTAATATACCATAAACTTTGTTATCGGTTCAGATTCTTGACCTGTGTTACACATAACCCTGTGGACATAAGTGAGAAGCTCTACAAGATACACAGCTAGCTCCCGAACAAAAATGTTTATATCTATTGTAAGAGAATAACTGCGTATAAAATAAGAACTGCCTATTTAAACTATTTAAACTGAGAATAACTGCGTATGCCTATTTAAAATACTTGTACAGAAATAAAAGTAACAGTTTAAGAGGCTAAACTCATTGATTATGACTGAAAACGAAGAATGCATTCCTGAATTAACTGTTTTGAAAATTAAATAATCCAGTACCGTAATTTAACTCACTTAACACCCATAAAGAGAGTACCCCTAACCACACCAGATAAAAGAATGGACTGGAATAATGACTCTATCCTTGTATCTTCGTCTTTAATATATGCTCCCCTGCTTATATAGTCCGCACTTGGGGAATTGTTATTGAAATGAAGCAATTTTTAATTGAATTTTCTTCTCATTTTTCAATACCTCTTATTGAACTGACCCTTTAAAACAACATTTTAAAAACAAATAAAAAGTGTAATATACCTTGGCCTTCAGTAACAACTTTACAAGCCTGTAACAGTTTCTGAGCTCCCTCTGCTGCCATTCGCAATCTTCCTTTTCGCCGCCTAATATTAGCACCTGAAATTTTAAAAAATCCATAAAATATGTATTTTGATACATAATTTAATATACTACCTTACTGACTAGCATCACATAATAAATCTGAAATAATTGGATAGGTGAAAGCCATTATTATAATTATATTAATTTTAAGGAAACTTAGGATAGCTCCTATATATTTTATTCACACTGTGGAGCATTGCTTATTTTAATGTTCATGATTTTAATATTTAGCTTGATCCCTCGCATAGTTTATATATAAAATATACAATAAATCTTGGTTAGTTCAAAATTGATTATGGTTATGGATAGTTTGAACTTTTTATGAGTTAAAAGGCAGATATGATGTCGGTTTCACAGGCAGATACGATATTGAAAATTTCTGCAAAAAAATTGCACTCTTTTGCGTGTCGACATGCTCACATAAAGACCATTGTACATGCCTCCAATCCTACACAACTGCATGATCGTTTTGCAGTTGCGACACACCGCGACTTCTGCCAATTGCGCTACCTGCCACTGCATCCACCCCTTCCACATTCACCCTTTGCTTTGTAAACTGACTAAAACACCAGCCAGTCACAGTATAGCAGGGATACTCACTACGAGGGCCTTGGGCCGCATGCGGCCCTTTACACAATTTTTGCAGGCCTTAAAATGTTTAAAAACTGTAATAATTTATATAAGTGACAACCACTTTTGTATTTTTATAAGCCACTAAAATAATCAGAATGCTTCGTATTTGTTTAATGCAATAAATACTAAATAAATAGCAGAGGGACAGACAAAATGCCAGCTAGAAAAATATGAAAAAACTGTATGTATATGTAATTGTGGCCTTAGATTAGTTTGAGAAAAGTAGTAAGATTCACCATAAAATCCTAGTGAGAAACTACTGTTATAGTCTTTAACACCTGTGCGGTAGAGTGTGAACAGTTTTGCATGTGGATTGTTTACAAATTTCTTCCCCAATTTGTGTGAATGTCCCTAATTTGTTTTTTTTTTTTTTTTATTGAAGATTTCTCATCTTTTAAGCCTTAAACGTACGAAACTTTTAAACTGACTAAAAAATATAAGCTAAACAAGAACTCCTCTTGACACAATTCACACTAATTTAAGAATAAAGAAAAAAATTCTCAGGAGATTAAGAGTTAAAACTGAAAAAGGTTTAGGAAGCCAGAAAATCCAGATTTGGACAATTGTGTTTTAACACGTTGACTGCGTCGGGTGCCCTCGGGCACCGGGCGCATGCTGCCCGCATGCGCGTGGTGCCCCGGGGCACCTGACGCAGTGTGTTTAGTTTTATGTTTGCTGTGAGTCTAGCCATATATCCAGCCGGTTGGAAGTTATTTTCGCGTTCTCTCCCTCCACTGGCGAGTTTAACCTTCGTTTAGTTTTAAGTTCGCGAGCTCCACGTGGTTTCTACAGCCCTCCGCTTGTGTGTGCGCTATCTATCGTGTGTGTGTCTTCTAAATGTTGGATGTGATTGTTTTATTAGTGTAAAAAGACATGGATCTTCCTCCGGGACCCAGTAATTTACCAGATGATCCATCCTCAGAAGATGAACAAGTAAGTAATGCTACAGATGACCAAGAATTTGCGTCCGAGTCTGACACGGACAATGACCCAGACTATGACGCTAACCCTATTGTTTGGGCTTCACATACAAACGGGTTGAAAGAGATTCCTTTTACTGGAATTGAAGGTTTTCGTGTACCAATTCCAGGTGATAGGCCAATTGACTTTTTTAATTTACTGACGGACATTGTATTTTTAGAGTCAATAGTTCGTAGAACAAATGCATATGCGTTTGAACTTTTCTGCGGTCCATCTACTACACCAAAATCACGTATTACTAGATGGAAAGATATTACAGTTGATGAACTAAAAATATTTTTAGGTATATTGATTGATATGGGTCTGACTGTGAAACCAAGAATCCAAGACTATTGGAGAAAAACAAAGACCTTCAGTCCTACTTATGGTAGATTTATGAGTAGGGATAGGTTTCTGCTAATTATGCGATGCATAAACTTCACTTCCACCAATACAAATGACCGCCTCTCCAAAGTTAGATTTCTGATAGATTACTTTAATAATAAAATGGCGCAGATTTACTATCCTCAGAAAAACTTGTCCCTTGATGAGGGTATGATTTTATGGCGTGGCCGATTATATTTCAGGCAGTATATCAAGGGCAAACGCCATAAATACCGTATAAAGCTCTATACATTGTGCGATCCACATGGTTTGATATTGAAATTCATTGTTTACTGTGGGGTTTTGGATGATTTGGGGGGGAAGGGACATGCTGCGAACGTTGTATTGAACCTAATGCAAGGTTATATGAATAAAGGCCATAGCCTTTATATGGATAATTATTACAACAGTATTCCACTTGCCTCAAAACTTCTGTCTAAAAACACGTATTGTACTGGAACATTACGCGTAGATCGTAAATACATACCACAAGAAATAAAATCTACAAATCTGCCTGTAGGTGGTTCTGTAGGAAGATATGCAGAGGGTATGATGGTAGGAAAGTGGCGAGACCAGAGAATCGTTCACTACTTATCAACAGAACACGAAAATGAAATGGTTACTTCGATAAACAAAAGGAATCAAGAGTCACTGAAACCATTACCCATAGTAAAATATAACAGTTTCATGAAGGGAGTAGACCGGTCTGATCAAATGCAGGCCTACAACCCAATGGAAAGAAAAACTCTCAGATGGTACAAGAAACTGTTTGTCCATGTATTACAGATGTTACTAATGAACTCACACTTTCTATACAATGACGCATACGGTATAAACAGAAGAAGGAAAATGGGGCTGTATGAGTTTATGGAGTCAGTCAAAGACTCTCTTTTGCCGGATTTGCCAGAACCTCCCCGTCCCCTCCCTCGGCCTGCTGATCATACAATATCCATAATAGTGAAGAAAGTGCCTAACACTAACAGAGTGTCCAGAAAAAAATGTCGACAGTGCAAGAAGTCCACAATGTATGAGTGTTTGGCATGTAATGGACAACCAGGACTGTGCGCCGTTATATGTTTCGATGAGTTTCACAGGCAATAAAAGATAACATTTCATGGTTGGTTGGAGGGATGTATATAGTTGTAAATATATTTTTCTAGAACTAAACATTATGCTTTTTATATAACAAGACATCTTATATTGAAAAAAACTGCTAAATTGTCCAAGTTGTATAATGAGTGCGGGCGCGAGGTGCGCACGGTGCCCCGGGGCACCCGAAATAAAAAGTGATAAATATGACCTTTTGGAAGTAATAATCGAAAATAAGCAACTGGGATCATCTAATTGGACCAAAAGGTAAGTTTTCATACAATAAAAATTTTTAGCATGTGGGGTACATAATTGGGCAATTTTCAGCAGTCAACATGTTAAACTGTTTATGCAACCCAGCTACTTGGGGACAAAGTGTTGAGAAGATTGTAAACGATATGTTCTTGCTTGGTCCTGTTAATACCACTCAGTGGTTGCCATCAACATGGACACTACGAGAGAAGTCTGGGGTGTCCATGTTGGATGGTAATCCAGGTTCAGAGCTTGTGCAGGGAAGAGACCTGAGTATCAGGCTTTGTCAGTTTGCTGAAAATCAGACCAACACTATGTGGTTCAGATTACACGTAAGTCCCTTAGTTGCCCTGACTATTGGGCTATAATAAATAGCTCTTTCTGTGGAACAGTGGACCTTAATTAGTAACAATGACTACACGTGTTCATATACATTTATCACACTCATTCAATCCTCATATTTGCCCATATCTTGATGATCGGCATATTACTAATGAATAGTGAAAAATGAATAATGAAACTAGGGATAAGAAGATTCCCATGAGTGGTCCCCTTATAAGAAGCACAGCTAAACAATTTGCTACTGATATAGGAAAACCACATTTTCAGGTACAGGTCCGAGGAATGCAATGAAATTTCTTTTAAATCCATTTGTAGTGAAAATGAGGCCAGAAATTAGGAAGAAGCCAACCGAGGGAAACATATTTTGAGGAGATGCAGGGTAGAAACAAAAGACATCTTCCTTGATGAAACAGGTATTTTTTTAAAGCACCTATGACAAAACAGTCACATTTAACCCTTAGAGCCATTATATGTCATGGAATGCATGGACATGCAAAAATATCGAGACCTCTTAAGTGTTGAATCAGACAAACGGTCAAAGGCTGTGGCCGAGTAAAGTACAATGCTAAGCACCGTCAGTTCAAATCCAGCTCGGGATAGTTCTTTAAATCATGCAACTGAAGAAATTGAGTCACCCATCTGGTTAGTCCAAACATGGACTGGTCTGAAAAGCTGCTGCAATTGATGATTGGCAAATCTACATTGTTTCAAAAACGTCAAATCGCAACAGGGCAAGAGCTTGGATGAACAGAGATTTTTTTGAGAAGTGTCTGTTGGTTTAAATTAGAAAAACAGGCTAACCAGGGGTGTTTAGTATTTGACTCCTGAATCGTTCTATTATTTTTACCTCAAGTAAAGCTTAGAGAACAGCCTTATATTGACATATCAAACTTAATCATGACAAGGCTCACATCTCGAGTGTTTTAAAAACTGCTCTAAGTAAATTGGCAAATAAAATAAAATATTTTCATTTAAATCAACACAAATATTCTAAACAATAACACTAAGTGGCACAGCAGCAAGGACACACTGGCATTTGGATGTTTAAAAGGTGATAGCTCTTTTTATGTTTAACTCTTTATTTTTGAATTTCCTAATAACTTATTTTCTTATATTTTATTTAGTTCTCAGACAGCAAATAAAAATTACCTGCTTTGTCCTGTGTCTTTCCATGAAGGGTGTATCCAGGAAAAGAGGTGAACTGAAGTACCTGGAGACCTGGGTACTTGTCTATGAAGTAGTGAGTCCAAGCCACGACCAAGGGTGCAGGTGCCAAGTCTATCTTGTTCAGCACAAGAATCATGTCCTTCTTTAACTCCTCAGTCACGTACTTGTGAAGGGATGGTGGGAACATTAGAGCCTAAAAGTAGATCAGACAGGTTATTTAAGATAAAACTGGTTTGTTTCAATCTTAATAAGAAACTACCCTATATTTATTTGATTTAAACTTTTTAAAGCACATAATATATCCTAAAACGATTATTATTTTTGTGACATTTCTATTTTCATCAACATGGAATATTCTAATCAAGAAATCATTAACTAGACCTAATCTGCTTTTCTCCTACTTAATCCAAACTCTTTCAATTTTCGATCAATCAATGTAAGTCATTGAAGTAATATAAACTTCAAAAGATTTGGCTGAAGTGTGAAAATAAGCATCGATGATAGTGATTTGAAAAATAAAAATTTCTAACAACTAAAAGAAATTACAATAAGCCTAAATTCTGATTTTAATATTTGTATATAATTCAAAACAAAACAGATTAGTTATGCCATCAGAATATCTTAATATATGTATAATCTAAAAACGAGGTGTACTTACTCGTTACAAATTCTCCAGAACCAATGAACAGATTTTAATAAAGTTTGAAGCAATATTAGCATTGTGTCATAGAGAGAGACTTACTAACAAAGGATTTCTCAAATTTCCTTTCCTAAAGAGGTACAAATGGGTTTTGCATAAGAGTAAAAAAACCTAAACATTAAACATGGCACAAAAGCTTGGCTAATTTTGTTTCCATAGTGAAATGTTTAAGGTATGACAAACTCTGACATGATTGCACTACTTTGCATCCCCCTAAAGTGGTCCTAAGTTAACTAGGAGGATGGCAGCAAGCTGAGCTTTTATATTCATATTATGGTTTAAAGATAACTACGGAGAGAAGGGTAAGCAAGTGTAGAGAACCACCTCATAGCAAAGCAAGGGCTATCGGCTAGTTACTGATAAAACTAAGAAATAAGCAATCATCATTTAATATTAACATTCAATACAGATACTGTGTATTTGAAGGTTACCATGATATATTACATGTGTGTTACTGGTGTCTAGTTTTTAGCCTAATATGACAGAAATGAGCTACAGAAAAAGGTAAATTATTGGCCTAAAACTGCCTACGGCAATCAAGCACCGCCCCAAAGCAGAATAATGTGCGACAGGGCGAAACTGTCACAGAACGAAAGAAATCGTCTAATTGAAAAACTTTCGTACCCCAAAATTACAAAAATAATTTCTGCAGAACGAAATCTGGTTTTATGTATAAACAATTAATTAAAACCGTATTTGTAGTGCAACTTAATAACAAACTATGTACTGACTGATTCAGTATGACAGATGGCATTTGCAATTTTACGAAATTAACAACAGCTAACTGCAGATTAGAACGTAATTTTAGTGCAACTTAATAACAAACTATGTACTGACTGATTCAGTATGACAGATGACATTTGCGATTTCACGAAATGAACAACAGCTAACTGCAGTGAGACGAAAATCAAGCACGGGTTACTTTCAATGCATGTGCAAGTTTGCATAAACCCTAACCACACTACACCACTCTAGAGATGGGTAAAGGTAGTTCATTTACAGGACTAGTTCACGACCAAAAGATTCACTTTAATGAACTAGTTCAAAATGACGCTCCAACAACGACTTGAACAAGTGACGATTGGAAAGATTTATAGTTTTGTTTCTTAGACACGTTTTTATTATTTATACTTGTTGTTATTTATCCAACCTTCTTCAAATTTCAGTTATTATTACTAGTATTGATAAAAATAAATACTGTATTTACATTAATGATGTTGTCAGTGGTCCTTCCCAGCTCTGATGTTCATTTTGAACTGAACTTCTTCAAATCATAATGAACAAACTTGTTCACTCGTTCACTAAGCTAACTAGTTCATTTCACTAGATTGTTTGTGAACTACCCATCTTTACTGCCGCTTTCCAATTGCGATCAGATCGTTATATCATGTTTGAGTAATGATAACTTGATAAAGCGTATTGTCTGTAGTAACGGATCAGAGAAAAATAGTACTTCAAAATCGTCAAAAACATTATTTATGACATAATCCAGGACGTTCTGTGATGTATATGTCTGTAATCAATGGAAATATTGGTTATTTTTTCAGTCCAGTAAGTCCGACAGCTTCTGCTAGTAAGTCAGGCAGGTAATAAAGAACTAAAAAGTATAAATGCAACTAAAATTTACATTTGCATCTGTCCTCAATGAATTAGTGGTCATCGTTATAATCTTGGTCAAATAAACTTGAATAAAACATAAATAAACAGTTTGCATCCCTTAAATTAATATTTTACTTGTATATTAAACATTAGGGAATGTAATTTATATAACTGTGGATAGAAACAGTAGGTTTATATGATCCTGGGTAATTATTTACATGACTAGAAGACGCAGCCCATTCTTGGAACAAATGGTGAAATGAAATATTTTAATAACAAATTTATAATAATAAAAATAAAGTAATAAATAAATGTTTACCTTATATTTATATTATCTAATAATTTAATAATAATACTGTGAACGAAGGATATTTATCAAACAAAATAACTCATTTTTCGACAAAGAACAAAATCAATACTTGATTGAATAGATACAAATTGCAAATAAAATCTATAGTTCAACTATACAGAATCGCTCGCTGGTAATGAGTCAGTCCCAAATATTATTTTCAGTTTTCTGCTCACAACGACCTTGAATTATTAAGTAAGGGACGCTACTTGCATTCCTCTCTTTTTTTGAAACATCTTTTTAAATAATTATTATTTTACTTTTTATTATTAGCAGAAAACATTTTTTTATTTAAGTTAGTAAATAATAGCAATTATTACGATCCTTTGAATTTGACCACAATTATAGGAAACTTAGGATATAAGCTTATCTCCACCCAATTTGTTTGCTCTCTAAAAATTAAAAATAAAACAATTCAAACTGTCTAATTAATTACTTTATTTTGGCTTGTATTCTATTTGAGTCATAGATTAGTAGATTGTATTCTTATTATTTATATATATATATATATATATATATATATATATATATATATAATATAACATGTAATATATATATATATATATTACATGTTTACAGGTTTATTATTATTATATTATGTAACTGATCCTAATTAGATTAATTAATATAAGTAATTGACAAAAGTTATTCTGTAAAGCAGTTAACTTAATGTAAAACTGAGAAACGCTTGCTAATAAAGACAATTTTATTTATTTTTAATTAATGTATCATTAATTATATCAAAAACAATTCCTTAACAACAAATAACATAATAATTCATTACGTTACAGATGTAAAAAAGCAATTCTAGATAAACAATTACTTTGTTTGAATTTTGTTGCCTCTGAATTTTTCTGAAAACTTTCTCTATAACAATTTTACAGTATATATAAAATATAAATAAAGACAAATAAACAAACCAACTGACTGCGTATCTGATGTCCACAATGATCAAAATAATGTCTGACATCTCGATGACTCGCCACAGTTGCCTCCATGTCTCCAGGTTTAGCTCAAAGTAACTTAATTCCTTTACATCAAATGTTTTTTCAATATTGTTCACATATTCCTAAAATAGACCATTGCAACTATTTAATATCACCAACCAATACATGTATACTCTACTGACAATTTGTAGAACTTACATATTTCATATAGAAAAGAGCAAATGGTAAATAAATACAAATAAAATACCATTTTCAAACTAATTCTGATATATCTAGTTTTTAAGTTAATACGCACAAGTTTAAAGTTATGAATGCAAATTGATGTCTACGAAAATGTATATTTGTGGCAGTAAATTTGTATGGTAGCACATTCAGAGATTCACAGTCATCAAAGAGTAGCTTAATGAGATAAATAATCCTGAATCATCTTAAAGAGCAACACTATATGTTTGACAATGTTGTCAACAATATGTATAAACTGTTAACACAGTTTATACATGTTAAAGCACCAGAATGATTTCAAATACATAGGTACCAGTAGAGATAATTTTACAAGTATTTTAAGTCTTCTTGTTTTATAGGCTTTTGCATATTATTATTAAACGTTGTAGAAATAATATAATAAGAGATATAGGCCACTTACATGATGAGAAGATAATCTAATGAGCAAGTCACATATTACATAACATTAAAACTTTTTAAAATATTTATTTCAATTTCTTACCTTTTTGTTGAACTATTCAAAAAATTATTTTAATTGTTATATTGACTTATTTATTTTTGTTTCCTAATTTCATGCATTGTAAATATTGGTTGCAATGTCTTAAGACGCGCAAGCATGTCTGTTTGATACTAAGACATCAAACAGCTCATACATTTAATTTTGTATAGGTTTAAGAACTTTATGATCAATAATCTAATGCAATACATTCACTTTTTATTTCATTTGACAGTTTAACATGAGACAGTAAAAGCTTGGATAGAAATTAAATGTGTGCTGAATAAAAAGTTTTAATGTTTTTTATCACTGAATGTTTGTGAGTTAAAAGGTAAATAGTTTACTTTTCAACACATAATGTCCAAGGACATCATGATTTATTTAAGGCTTGTTGTAAATGACAACTTACTAAAAAATCAATAACATTAATCTACTTTGTAAGGCAGATCAGTTATTTTATGACAAAAGTTGTCAAATTTTGATTAAAAAATCTATTCACCGGTCTGCTATTTGTTATTTATAATCAGCAAATATTAAATACTCCTGGTTAGCATTACTAAAAAGGAAAGTCTTCTATCGTACAATTACGTTGGGGTAACAATTCAATGACTGAGG
This sequence comes from Stictocephala bisonia, assembly GCA_035578905.1. NCBI lineage: Eukaryota > Metazoa > Arthropoda > Insecta > Hemiptera > Membracidae > Stictocephala > Stictocephala bisonia. The sequence goes on along the minus strand of JAQJVL010000976.1, from coordinate 247,556 downwards.
TTTCAAACTGCAGAGTCAAAGACTTGAATCTTCGACGTTACTTAACTTGTTGAATTGAGTTTATGTAACTAATTAAACTAAAATGTGAAGTAAAAAAAATAATTATCTTATATAACAAGAATTGTTAGCAATTTGTTTTCTTCCATATAAAAATAACTGAATGAAATTTGTAAACTTAAACTACAGTACTTCAAAAGAGAGATTACCTTGTTTAATATTTTTAGAGGTGGCCTAACCTTAATTATTTTTAAATTTTTTTACCTAAAAAATATTTCATAATTTCACATACAGTAAAATAACGATGTTCTCGAGCTTCTAATTCCTCTCTGCTCATATCAAAATTCCAAGGTGGTCGTTTGGGAATATCCAGAATTGGGTCAAAATAGTCATCCAGGTTGATCTCTAGAGAGGTTTCAGGAACAGGCACCAAGTATCTTCGAGCCTGCTCTCGCCTCTCTTTAAGGACAGCCTCTGATTCCCGGTAGAACTGTAGGGCATATCTATGTAACACAATATCTTCATCAAAAAGTTGTCAATTTTAGCAAATAAAAATGACAAAATTATCTTGCAAAATTTTAATCAAGCATTATAGTAACAAACAACTGCCTGAAAACATTAGTCTATTATTGTAGCTGAATACAACATTAAATTCACTAATTAATATAATACTATTTATACTTTATTAATGAATAAATAAGTACAATTTTAATGCCATTAAGCATTGTACAGCATTATAGACAACGAAAATGTTCTTAATAAAAAAAATACATGATAATACATAGGGCCTGTACTAAATACATAGCATACAATCAACATAATTTTGTAATGGATTGTCAAAAAACAATATTACTTCCAAAAAATTCTTTTATTTAAAAAATGGGTGGAGTAAGCATTAGACAACGTCAATGTTCTTAACATAGAAAATATATACAATAAATATACTAAATCATACAATCAATTGAAATGGATAGTCAATAAGCAATATAAATAATTTAGCAAATTAACAGATATTAGCAAATGATTAACAAGGATTCATCATAACAGAGCCTGAAATGTGGCCAGTATCATCATCATCATCATTGTTCTTTTATTCGAAATATCTGCATAAAAATGAATTAGAAACAGCCATTTACTTGAGGCAGGAAATTTAGTATCATTCCTACTGTTCCAAACACACAATGGGTTTCTTTGGTCCTAAACTGAAGATGCATATTAAACTGAAAAATCATCTTTAGTCCAACAATTAATAATGGAACATATATCTTTTTGCCATTTTATTATCCTTTTGCACTTAACCCAATATCTTCTATAAGTTCCATGGATGATAATACAGTAAATCCTCGATTTAACGGACTATATGGGGTCGGCTTTTGTCCGTTAAAGCCAACTGTCCAATCGAGGGTTTACTGTATTACAGACCTGTTGAATCCTATCAGCTGCTTCTTTGACAATTATTTAATTTTGTACTAGGCCTAATGAATATTTACTGGCTTAGATTGTGGAGTTTTCTCTTCCCATGTAGCCTATTATCCACACTAACAAACTGCCAGTTACTTTACTCTATTAGTAAGAGAAACTGTTTAGGTACCTACCTATTTGGTTTTCCCCTGCCACCTCTGACTTTGGGCTGCTCGTTAAGCTTTTGCACCATGGATCTTCCTTCATCATCATCATCTTCAACTAAATCTGGGTTTCGTAACAACTGTACTCGGCGTCCTACAAATTAAATAAGTTACTGTCATGTTTAGTAATCCATATAAAAATGTGTTGACAGAATTTCTATATGTATTCCTTAACAATTTTAAAGCCTAGCAATACTTATAACATTTATCATAATTAAACTAATTTAGTGAGATAATTTTCACATATACTCTGCACAATTTTACAACTTACCAGGAACTTCAAAAACTGCTTTTTTCTGTCTCTTTTCCTGAAGTTGTTGCTTTTTAGCTTTTACACTAAAAGGAACTTTCCTTGGCATTGTTTATTTTTTAATAAGTGTACACAGACTTAGGAATAGAAATGTACTGTTATTTGTCTAGAACATTCTGGTCTGACCAGCAGAAGCAAAACTTTAAATGTTGGTTATGTTGGTGTGTTTGAATTTTGATAGAACAAAATAATCGGAATAGGTTCGACTATTCGAGTCGACTAATCGATTCATAGTGCTATCGTTTAATCATAGCAATGCTGCCTGCCTAAGTGCCTGGTCCGAGCAGAGTTGGAGACAAATACCTATGAATCGAAACAAATTATTGGTAAGGAAAAGAGGTCTACAAAATAAATTTTTAACACGATACACAGGCCTAGTGCGAAACTAAATTAATTTTTAACTATACGTCAGGGGAAAACGGTGGTATCATCAAAACGTTTGCAGGGTGGTTAATTAGGATTAATTAGGACTATCTTTGTTTATCTTGGGTCTTAATGTCAACCACAACGTCTTTTAAGAGACTCTACGGTCCTAAAACACCAACCTCCATACAAACTTTTAAGAGCTTTACACGATTAATGTTGCATTTTAGATTGACTTCAAAAAGGTTTTGGATAGTCAGTTTAAAGTTAAACGCTCTAACAATTTAAATGTTTTATTAAATATAGTTTCGTTAGAAATAACAATATATATACTTTACAATTATGTCAATTTTCAAATAGCGTGAATTTTACGATTTTCGAAAGTAAAGTAGGATAAATGCTTTAGTAAAGATTACTTTGTTAATAGTTGTGTTTTTAATTTATTATTTTTTTTAACTTGATATGAAATTACGTAATATACTGTTGTTAGGCGATCAAGTGGTCGAGCCAAAATATAAATAAACATTGGGGGAACCAGTGGTTGAGTGGTCTAAGGCATTAGGACTGAGATAGAGATGGTGCAGGGTCTAATCCTGGCCTTGACCAAAAGTTGTTATCAGTTTCACCTTGTACTGTACCGTGTTACCACCTTATTAGTGTATGCAGAGATAGGCATATCATTAAAAATAAGTTCAACGTCGTAAAATATTAGTTGTTTCTGGATCTTTTTGACAACACCAACTATAGTCTAAAATCTTACTATTTCAATTTATTTTAGATACCATTTCCAACTTTTATTACCGTCCACCATTTTAATTTTTCCTTTCTAGTAAATTGTTCTATATGTAAAGTAATTTTCCTTAATACAAGCCTCTCATCATGGCTAAAAACACATAGTTAGTTGATATACGGTATTTAGTTATAATGGTGTCCGTTAAAATATGGCTTACATCAATACAGTGAATCTATAATTATTATTTATAAATGGTTTATTTATTATAATTACTATTACAAATTTAATAATGATTTTATAAATGACTAATTACTCTAAATAAAATTTAAGATTTACAATCAGTAAAATTTTGAGGGTCAGGTTCACGAGATTCGTGTTTTTAAGATTAAACAATATTAATAAAGGCTTTTTGAAATTAATTGTGATCGTGACGTTCTTAATATTACCAGATTATTAAGACTCACATGTATTCAGATATGTCAATCAACTATTGTTGTAATTTTCACAGTCCCAATTATGTAGATGTGTATTTTTATAAATAACTGACTCTTATAATTAACAAGTTCTTAAGCACCACAGTTCTGGTAAGATTACAAAATTTTTAGGATTAAATAGGGGCTATTTCGAGTTGAGTGGGTAGGCTCTCCTTTTATTAACACAGGATTTCATGTGTTTAATTTCCTGAAGGTCTAACTGAATTTAGATGGTTGGGTTTGGACCATTATACCATAAAAACGTTGGAATCGTACATAGAAAATGCCACATAACTGGTACATTATTTACATATAGGCATTATATATGTATTGAACAACCTGTAACTAAAAAGGTGTCTTGGTTGTATATATTTGGATTCTATGCCTAATTTAGAGCAGAAAATGAAGATTAAAGATTTTACAGTATCTAATTCATCTCCGTTCAGTGTATGTTTGTCTGTATGTGTTGTTTACAAACAAATTGATAAGTCAATAACTGTTTGTCCGGTAGGCTAGAAATTGTTGACAGATCTTTAGATTAACACTACTAAAAAGAATAAAAATAGTCACTGAGTTATCTTTAGCCATTCCATAAAGGTCGTAATTTAAAACCTTTAAATCAAAACATGTTGTAAACACAAAAACGAACATTTTTAGCTAATTTGATTACAAACATTAAACATTAAGTATTGTCTTTAAGCTATACGAATTTAATCATTTAATAAATGTATATTATTTATATGTATATTATTTTCATAAATTTAACATAAACATAATAAAAACTCATGTTTATATTTAAAAATACGCGCAAAATTTATTACCGATAAAGAATCCAGTACCATAACACAAGGTTATTTTAACCAACCTAATACAGAACATGCCAATCTAACCAATATTAATGTTAAATAAATGATTCCTAAGAATTGGAACACATTATCCCCCATTTTAAACACTAAAAAAATAAAAACTTTGAACATTACTAAAGTAGAATTAAAACCAGAAGCGGATTGGAAAGCCTGCGTAGAGGTACTGTCTTCGGGGACGGTCGGAGATTCTCGATAACGTTCGGTGACAGTGTTGCCACATCGGCTCGTTCGGAACGGAGTAGCTGGTAGGCGTAGTGTAGTAGCACGGCGAATATAAACATGGGAGAATGAGTTTCGGCAACACTGTATCTGTTGAAGAGTGAACTGCCCGATTGTTATTGGCTAAAGGCGGTGGCGCGCCTTCGTCCCCTCCTCCCCCTCGCTCCGAGTCTCTTCTCGGCAATCCGCTTCTGGTTTTAATTCTACTTTTTTTTTAGTTTGATTCCTAAATATGTTTTTTTGTCATATCTAATAAAACTAGTCAAGTTCGATACATGTGGTTTTTACTAAAATATTTTGAATTGTAATTCACACCTTTCCTGAAATTGTAATCAAAATCGTTATAGCCGTTTTTCAGAAAATTCTATTTATGTATTTTTTTGCACATAAAAAACTAACATTTTAAAAATGTGAAAAAACGGTCTGGAGATATTGGTAAAATACACCTACATAAAAAATTTCATAAAAATGTATCCATCGACTTGGTCTCCAGCGAAGTGCACATACACATAGAGAGAGACTCACAACCGGACAGACATCCAAAATTAAAAAAAAAGAAAAAAAAACACTTTTTGGGTTCAGGAGATCCTAAAATGGATTGTTATACCAACTCGTAAAAACTTTTTTGGACGATCACAATACTTTTTCTTTGTTAACGTATATGGGAGAAAGTAAAAACAGCTTGAAACCCTATTTGTAGGATAAGTGGTACATTATTTAGATAGGAGGTTATTATAAATGTAGAAGCTAAGAAGTATAATAAGGCCATACTATTGATAAGTGAAAATCTAAATCGGTTAAAATGGCTGGCTTATTTGTATAAGTGTTACAATAATTAATTAAATCAACGTTTAAAAAATGATTAAATGTACTACAGTATTAATAAACACGTTTCTCACTAGTTCACACGCAGCCTGTGTGTGAAATTTGCTCGACGAGTGAGGCATTGCCTGGTAACTAATTACGGCTGTGAACCTCGGACCGTGCAATTCACAGGCCACTGAGCCACCACTCTGGCAAGTCTTACACGCTTTTGAAAGTGGTAGTTATTTTTACGGCTACAAGGTTTTTAACATATAAGTTCAGGATTGTTAAGCTGCTAATATTCCAGGTCCTTAAGCATAAAGAGTTTTTAAGATTAGTAAACCTTCCTTATCGAATTGATAAGCACTTAACTAAAAAAGTATACTTCTATTCTAAAAACTTTACCTCTGAGGGGAGCAAAACATGGCAACATTGTATATCTTGAGCGCTTGGCTCCTTCCTGTCCCACGATTAGTTTGCTTCCGTTTCCGACCGTAATTAATCGTTACCAATACATAATATGTTAATTAATTGTTTTTACGATATGATAGAATTATATTTTTATATTATTCGTATTTTAAGAATGTTGCATACAATCTATTTATGTCTAAATGTACATTTGTATTCATAAAAATTCCTACATAACATATGTAATTTTTATTTAATTCCGGTTTGGTTTTACTTTATTTGAAAATTTACATTGCTAATTTTTATTAATTAATATTGTCCGATTGACTTCGTTTTTGACATTTTGACATTACTGATTGACTTCGTTATAATCAGTAAAAAAATACTACCCAGTTAAAAAACTAAAAAGATTTTAATTCCCACTAAAAAATAAATTTGTACTCTCCTATGTACTAAGTATATTATAACTGCATGTTTTTTTTTAATTACCAGACTGCCAGTTTGACAGCAATAAAGATTTTCAACTATTCCTAAGTTTCTTGTTTTCTTACGATCAAAAGGGGTTTTCAATTCTTCGGTTTCAGAGAATAAATATCTTGATTCTTTTACTTGATAGAGAAATCATTATTAACAACGACAGTTTCCTAATTTATGGGAATTTCAAGACTGTCTGATAATTATACAGAAAGTACCTTGAAATAAAAAAAATTGTTTAGATTGAAAGGTTTTAAAAATTAAGAGATTGTCAATATTATAGATTCTTAAGATTTTATGAAAATTTATAGTCAATCTTTTATGAAAATTGATATTCTTCATAAAGTATTAAAATACATACTTATAATATAATAAAGACAACAGAGGTTTTTAATATTGTTGATTAATATTTTATAACTTTTGATGGATTTATTATGAATATAAATATGTTATTTACTGATTTGCATGTCTTACCACGAACTTAAAGTAAATATAGATTGCATTCATGTTCAAACATGTTACATGTATTTAAGCCACATATATAAGGAAAAAAGTTGTTTTATGAAATAATACTTTTTAAAATAATGACCTGTGTGTTAATTAAGTTGTGATGCAAAGACATTTGTTAAACTAACTTTCTAATCCTGTTCTAGTCAATGGCGCATTCTCGTTTTGGTCTCTTTTTTAGAAAATTGAATTTGACTATCCACTAAAGAAATTATTCTGTTCACATTTACCATCTAAAATATATATATACTTAGCCAACCTTTCTTTCCGTCAATAAGTTTTATAAAACTTATAGCCTATGGACCATTCCTTGGAATCTACCACTATCATCTTGTACTGACCTTGAAAGAAAGTGATACGTCGTAAATACCAACAGGCCTTCCCAACGAAAGTAGATCCAGTTGGCGGTGGATGCAGGTCGGTGGGTCAGTAGGGCCGTGTCCAGGGACCTGTGTGAAGGTGTGTGATGGCGTCAACATCGCGGCTGACATGTGCTTGTATCTGTGCGTGTATGTATGTCACTACAGTCTCTGCTGCATCCATAGACAAGGACACAGGTAAATCTAAATTTGATCAATGTAGCCGATCATAATAATTAAAAGTAACTATTCATTCGATTGCTTATTAATACATTTTAATTATATTTTCCTTTCCTCTTCAAACACATAAATTTTTTAATATCAAAGATGTTTAATTAATTAATTATCAACGTTAGTTTACACGTTTAATTAATTTATGGAATACTGTAAAACGTCCAAGCGATCACATTATTTGTATACATTACAAATTTTTAGATAAGTTAGGAATTTTTATACTAAAAGTATTATTTTTCAATCAAATAATGTTTAACTGCACGTTTGGTTTTTATCGCTTTTATGTGTCATACCCATAGAGGGGAAATATGTTATATCCACATAAAGTATGGATGGTAAACAATTTTGTTTACGAAATAATATTTTATAAATATGCTTTTTACCCACGTTGATCACGGGCTTTCCAAGTAGGTTAATGACTGCTAAAGTTGATCAGTGACTACTCACAAACTGATCATGGGTGACTAATCAAATCAATCATGAGCGAAAAGATCCTGATCTTTGTACTATAATTGGGATGGAACTGTCCAATTATAGTACAATCTTTGTACAAATCCTAGCACACTAGAGCCACATGCGTGTTTTATTTAGCGCATATAGAGGTTTCAGCAACAAGGGGTACACGTTCTATCGCGTCAATCACGGGCGTGACTAACTTCCGCCTTCAAGTGCTCAACTTCCGCAAGTGTTTAGTTGAAAAAAAAAAAAAATAAATAAATGAATAAAATAAATAACGGGTCTGCTAAGTTCGTTCAGCCTTCACGGGGCGCAGACTGTGAGTAACCATGAATCACCGTGGTGAAACTAATAGCGAACACCCAAAATCCAGACACGTCTGTGTGGCAACCACCGGTACTCTGGTCGGCGTCTGTTCATCCATAGGATGCGGCCGTAACAACAAGCTCCAGAAACTAACAATCTCTGGTTCTATTCAACTCAGTGACAACACTGAGACAACATTCAAATGATGATAAGCAAACATGAATCGTGCAAGTAAATACAATATTACTCCAGGTGGTAACCAATCCACCTGCCAAGAGGCAGCAACCATGCCATCGGATTCTGGAGGGCATGGACTTACACGAAAACAGGGAAAATCGGAGTTCTCTGGCAGACTTTCACACAAAAGACCAACTTTTATAGGGACACTGAACATTAACACACTAATCCAACCAGGAAAACTGCATAACCTGGTCATAGAGCTAGACAAACAGAAAATACAGATACTCGCAGTACAGGAAACAAGATTCACAGATGAAGACACAATGGACTACGGAAACTACCGCATCTTCAAGAGTAAAACCGAAAAAAGAGTGGCAAGAGGAACACCGATGCTAGGGATGGCAATTTTCATACATAAGAATGTGATAGGCTCAGTAAAAAAAGTAACACCCGTTAACAACAGACTCATGACCATGGACTTTCAGAGCACAAACAGAAATTACACTATGGTAAACGCACACGCACCAACAAATGCAGACAACAAAAAGAACCCAGAAGAAACAGAAAAATATTGGCAAACACTGAATAAGACAATGAGTAAAATACCAAAAAACAACACAACAATCCTAATAGGCGACTTTAATGCACAGTTAGGGAAAGAGAAAACCAACAGGAAAACAATTGGAAAATACCCGGCACACAGACACACCAACAAGAATGGCATGAGGTTAGTAGACATATGTCAGCAACATAATCTTAAAATCATGTCAACATCTCTCAGAAAGGCATCCAAGAAGCAGAAGACATGGAGATCACCTATACAAAGACTAGGTGAATTCCAGATCGACCACATAGCAATTACACATACAGATCAGAAACAAGTACATGACGTACAGGTACGAAGAGGAGCCAACATAGACTCGGACCACTACCTCACGAGAATCAAAATCAAAATCACACCCAAGAGAACACACCAGAAGAAAAAACTCATACAGAAATTCGACACTAAAATGATAAAAAAGTCAGGAATTACACAAGAATGGGTGAAAGAACAAGCAAACGATTGGGAAATGTTCCAGAGGAAAATAATAGAGAAAGCCAAAGAGATGATACCACTGAAAAAGAACACAAAACATCCATGGTGGGACAGTGAATGCGATGAAGCAATAGAAAGTAGGAAACTGGCATACCAAAAATACAGTAGTAAGAAAACAGAAGAGACATTGCAAGAATTTAATGAGATAAGAAGAGAAACATCGAAACGAATAAGACAAACAAAGAGGAAATACTTGAAAGAACAGTTAGACTCAATCGAGGACAACTTTAGAAAATACAACACAAGAGATTTTTACAGAACATTTGCAGGGAAAATTAAAGGATACACACCACAAAACCTGTGCTTCAGGAAAAAAGATGGCAATCTAGCAATAACTAACCAAGAGAATTGCAGTGAACTGGCAATATACTTCAGAGACCTCCTAAATTGCATAGAGCCAAAAGAAAGATTTACCAAAGAACACACCAAAAAACCCAAAGACGAGCCAGGACCCACACAAGAAGAAATAGAAGGACACATACGCAAACTCAAAAACAATAGAACATCAGGAGAAGATGGGATAATAGCTGAACTACTCAAGCATCTGGGAAAGGAAACAACAAAAGAACTCACAGCAATAATACAGAAAGTTTGGCAAACAGAAGAATTACCAGAAGACTGGAAATGCGCATTAATACACCCACTACACAAGAAAGGGGACAAAACAAATGTAAACAATTATAGAGGAATATCACTTTTACAAGTCACATACAAGATACTATCAGCATGCCTACTAAAACGAACACAAGAACAACTAGAACATAAGATAGGAGAGTACCAAGCAGGCTTCAGACCGAACAGATCGTGTGCAGAACAGATATTCAACTTGAAAACGATACTTAAGTACAAAGCAACAAGAGCAACACCAATAATATGTGTCTTCGTAGACTTCAAGAAGGCATACGATTCAGTAGACAGGCAATCCTTGTTCAACATTCTAGAAGAACAAGGACTAGATCACAAGACACTGAGACTTATCAAACAAACATTAACAGGAACCAAATCCAAAGTAAAATTCATGGGAGAAGTTTCAGAATCATTCGAAATTAAAACTGGAGTTCGGCAAGGTGATGGACTGTCACCACTGTTATTCAACCTAGTTCTTGATAAAGTAATAAAAGAATGGGAGAAAGAGCTTAAAAAAACAGAAAATTGGAAACCGATAAGACTAGGAAATAAGAAGAAAGGAATCGAAACAGCGTGCTTGGCTTTTGCAGACGATCTCGCCATACTAACAGATGAAGAAGACAAAGCAATTAAACAAATAGAAACACTAGCGGAATGTGCACAAAAGGTAGGACTACAGATATCATATGAAAAGACTAAATTTATGTGCACGAAACTAAACATACCTAACCTAAACACCAAATACGGCAAAATCAATAGAGTAACCCAATTTAAGTATCTAGGAGAGATGATAGAGCCAACAGGCAGGGAGAAAATGGCACAAAAAATAAGAATACAGAAGATGAAGAGAGCACTAGGGAAAACAAAAGATATATACAACAAAAAATGCATTTCAATATACACAAAAGTCAGACACTACAACACAGTTATCAAACCGGAAACACTTTATGCAAGCGAAACACTAACATTGCACCTGAAGGGGGACCTCGAAGACATACTGAAAGAAGAACGGAAAATAATGAGAAAAATCCTAGGACCAAAACACACGGATGAAGGTTACAGACTTCAACCAAGAAAAATAACAGAAAAACTTTCAAATATAGCAGAAGATATGAGAAAACGTAGACTACAATTCTATGGACACATGTACAGACTACCAGAACACAGACTAACAAAACAGATTCTAACCTTCATACATGGGAAGAAAACAGGAGCACCATGGCTTACACAGGTCAAACAGGACATGAAGAATGCACAGATCGAAGAAATAGACATAGTTGACAGAAACAAGTACAGGAACAGAATTGCGAAGTGGAAGCCAGAACCAGAGAATGAGAAGAAAAAAAGAGACATGCCTAAATGGACAGAAGAAAGAAAGAGAGCATTCAGTGAAAAGATGAAGAAATGGTGGGCAAACAAGAAGAACACGAAGCTGAATTGATGTATTGCTTTGCGTGATCCAACAGGGTCTATACGCACATAATAATAATAATAATAAATAACGGTAATGAATTGTACAAGTTTGTTTAATTGCTATTTATTGTTTACATTGTAATTTATCGTGTTATTGTTATCATTAATTGTTACTTGAGTACTAAATGATGATTTAATTTATTTGTTCTAAGCTTGATTCGTTAGAGTTAATCAAATCAACCAATGGTCACTGCTGCTAGTGTTGTAGTGGGCGGGGCTTGGTACTGAGCTACCAGACTGCCTAGTTTCTATGAGAATTTTTAAATGGAATGACACAGTGGGGGAAGAGTAGTTTTCTATCTCACTTCGACCACTCAAAATACATGTGTCTTGCACCTTTGATTTCATCAGGTCACTTTCTAAGCAACATACCTATAGAATGGGTTGATTCACTCAGGGCATTAATTTAGCTGCTGTATCGTTAAAGAGTTAGGAACAGTGGCGGTGGAAGGAGTTTTGAGCAGGGGGTCTGGGGGACCACCTCCTAGGGAACGAGGGTGGATAAATTTTGAAAATAAACACACCCAGAAATTATATTTTACACTAACCAAGCACTTAAACTTAGCACAATAAGGCAGTATACAATATGGAAAAATTTTAAATACTATAAACAATACTAGATAGTAGTTATTTTACTATTTTATATCTTACCATAGATTGAGTATCTTCATGTTAGTCTAACAGAACAAATAATAGCCTAATAGTCAATACCTACCTAACTGCATTCCCAGAGTAGTACTTTTTATTTTTATTTATTCATAAGACGCCGATCGTCAAGATATGGGCGAATATGGATTTCGAATGAGTGTGATGAGTGTAGATGATCGAATGTAGTCATTGTTACAAACTAAGGCTGACAATTCTTTAGAAAGTGTCATTAATTAATAGCCCAATGACAAACTAATGAATTACTACAAAAAAAAAAAAAAAGAATTTATAAAATGAATCACCAATAATAGGTGGAATTATGAAAGTTACACTCCGGTAACCAATACTACACTCTAAATTTGTCGTTACTTAAAAATTGTCTTATGAGAATTTAAATTAGGCTATACTGTGAATGATAAATTAATTAGCCACTTCACTTAAAAAATGAAGTGTTTTGATTGACTATGATATCACAACTAATCTTTTTCACCTTTGCTCAAAATTATTTTTATTCAATATTTCTTCTATGACCCCCCACTGACTCCTTTCTGCAGTTTTAGGGGAGTCGGATGACGCCACGGTTCCGCCGCCACTGGCGAGGGAGAACATTATCAACATATCTTCAAGATCTTTATGTGTGTGTTAGCAATAGCATCATAAAAAATGTTATGTACCACAAATGCCAACTACTAGGGGATGAACAGTAAGCACAATATAGCTGACAGTAATTAGAAGGGCAAAAGGAGTTTCTAGCATATTTAAATATATTTCTCAAAAGTTTGTTCAAGATCAGGATAACACTCTTTTGTCTAAATTTCAAGTTCAGATAACATTAAATTTAATGTTGTTACTTTTCACATTTAGTTTAAAAAACAAGTTAGGACTGTTTATATATTTTATTTTTTTTCTTGTTCAGCATTTGTTGAAGAGCAGACTCCACATTGTATCTCCCTCCATTCAAAACATATTTTACTGACTAAAACATCCCACTAGACATTGTTCCTACTCAATACAGTAATTTATGTTTATGAAAGTCTCCCCATTTTCGGCAAGATGGATTAACTTAGGTTCCCTATACATATTTTTCAAAGGTGGGTTCTCTTTGTATGCCCATGATTAATTTTTGCTCAAATAAAAAAATTTACAAATAAACAAAGAAAAATTTCAGTTCCTCAAACTTTACCCTTCTTACCCAATCTTAAATTTTCGTGTATCAAAACTGCACTCTTTGGCTGCATTCCGACTCACCAATGGTTTGAGGCTCATTTCTAATATCCTAACTCTCCAACTCCTGTCCCTTGGTCAGGTGGACAGCTCCAGCAGGTGTCCATTACATATTTATTTGGACATGGATTCTCTCCATATTTAAGCACTTTTTAACTGCGGGAGATCACAAATATTTATAACTGAGAAATAAAATATATTACCTTGGTCAATCACTTTTATTTAATATACTACATGTTTCGATCCTTAGATCATCTAAGAAGAATAAGAATAAGAATATATTTATTTTCTCGAAATATATGCGTAAAATACATATAATTACATTTAAACATAAAAAGGTTTCTTCTTAATTCTCTGTTAACAAAATAAAACTTATACTACTAGAACAAAACCTTTCATAAATTACATATTTCAAGAAAATACTAGGACCTCCTAAGGCAATGCCTGTTTAAGAGGTTCCTTCTTTTCAAATAAATCTTAATATGCGCATGAGCAAATAATATTAATTTAAAATAAAAAATCCCAATTCTTCAAAATATAAACACTAATACAAAAACATAAATAGCTTAAACCTTAACTCTAAATTTAATGCTATCCTAACCCTAACAGTATAGCTATATAATACAATAATAGGAACAAAATAAAAACGAAACAATTTATGACTTTAACCAAATATGTATACTTTACTATGTTATCTGAAATAAATATATGATACAGTGAATAAGTATTTACAAGGTATTAAAATTTATACGATTATAATCTTCAGGTGTATAATGCAACAAAATATCTTGAAGGCATCAATAAAAATTTAAACTAATTAAAACTTATTAACCTGAAAATACATAAAATAATAAACTGTTTTGGTTAGCTAGTTGTTATTATCACAGATGATGTAATATTAAATGTAAATATTGGAGTCTTTTTTTGCAATTTAATGGTGTCTAGATATCTTCCTGTTGTATTTATTAGTTATGTATCTTTTCTTTGTTTTTGTATATATGTATCAAATATAATGTTAGATTGGAAAGATATTTGGTCATTAAGTAAATTATTTGGATCAGTCATTTTTGCTTTGTAGATGGCTAATTCTTCTTTGACATCGAGTTTAAGGCTTTTTGGTAAGATTTGAATAATGTCCATATTATTTTCAATAGATGTATAACTATGAGATTCGGATATTAAGTGTTCAGCGTAAGTGGATTGTTGGTGTTGGGAATCTTTTGGTATATGTTCTTTAAATCTTTGTTTGAAAGATCTCCCAGTTTGGCCAATATAAAGTTTGGGACATTCATTACATTTGATTCTGTAAATACCAGATTTGTCATAATTAATTGAGGTGGCTGGATTGTTTTGTAACAATTTTTGGAGATTATTGTTGACGGTATGTGCAAGAACAGTATTGTTTTTGTTAAATATTCTATTAATGCTATTATTGATTTTCCCATAATATTGCATTTTTATATTGTTATATAAAATATAACAATATGATTATTATCTCTCCAGCAAACATTGCTTCTTTGGCACATAAATATCGCAACATAAAACTAAAACTCATTAACACCATAGAAGGCATCAGATTCAACAAAACATGTATTAATCAAAACATAATTCCCAAGTATCTACATGTTACAGTAAATAGTACAAGTTCGTCTGCCATCACAGCAAAAAAGATAGTGGAAAGAATATGGCTCAAAAATAGTATTAATGAATTATACAAACTCAAATTACATCACAATAATACACTATTACAACTACATTTACAAATAGGAAATAACCTCCACCCACTAGAATTTGATTGTTTTTTAAAAGACGTAGAAGAATGGCTCGTGCTATCCAGAAATCAGACACTATTGACAAAAAACTGAAACAATTAATTGAAAATCAACCAAATACCGATGAAACACACACTTCTCACGTGTTTAACACCCGGACAGTTAATGAAACTAATATAGAATTTTCTCAACATGAAATAAACCTTCTAAACAAAGGATTAAAATACAATCTACCCCACCGTGATGGTACTTCAATTCTAATAGATGCAGAAATGGCAGTAAGATGCTTGCCAAAACATCAACAAAATGAAGCACGGTTTTTAGTTCATAATAAATTTCCAAATCACCTAGGCTCAAACAGTCTATTTATTTTATTTATTTACGGTACAAACCATTTTACAATAATAATAACACAAAAACTATATGTACAATGATAAGAAAATTAGCCAATATAACACATGTTAAATGAGGAACCATCTACGTTTAACACAAAGTGAAAATTGAAATGTAAGTATTTGCTGATCAATGAATAGGAAGGCTGACTAACATGAAAAAGATTTACTGTACTTCATGTACTAAATAGATATTGAAGCTTAACAATGGTAAGATAATAATAATAATAACACAGCACAAAGTCTTACGGATTAGATAACAACGATAAATATTGAACATGATAACAGTTTATAGACTAACTAACCATGCTAACTGAAAATAAAAACAAATTAATAGAAAACAGCAAGTAGAAATTTAAGTAACGACTATGGAAATATAAACATGCAATAAAAAAACATCAACGTAAACCTATAACTATACGCCTTATATGGTGTTCACTGTCTGCAAAGAAGTCAATGTGTGGCGAGACTCTGTTACCGAGCTGCTGAATCCGAGCCATTGTGCCAGTAGAACGATCCTTCCTAAAAACTACATGATTGAGAAGACCAAGCTCAGCATCAGAAATATCTGGAGTTAGATTAGTTTCTGTCAACACCAAAATATCATGAACAGTTTGAGATAACGCAAGTCTTAGTTCGTTCATTTTGGTTCTTAGACCATTGACGTTCTAGTAATAGATGTTGATCTGGGATCTTCTTGGAGAGCTACTCAGTTTTTTGGAGCTGATTTCACAATTTTAGGGATGCCATTGAGGTACTTAATGGTTAGACTTAATTCTCCTGCCTTAGTCCGGTCGTCCAGTTCCTTCCTCAGAACTGTTGAGTACTGCCTCTCTTTAAGAGTCCTATCACGTTCAATAGATACCTGAGACAAGCTTTCATCAGCAGAACCCAAGGTCTTGGAAGAGAACCGCTTTAGAAGTGTTTTAGCTGCATCTTCATCACGAAACATAACTTTGATTGGGCGATCCTTTCCTCCAGCCTTCCCTAGTCTGAAGAAGGAAAAATTATTGGGTAGTTGCAGATCAAAAACATTGTATATCTTGGTTACCAAGTCAAGATCATGACTTTTCTTGTCTTCCGGCCGTTTTTTATTACTTTCAGGAATGTTGTACATAATTACATTACGGAGTCTATGTGCCCATTCAGATATCTCCGCAAATACTTCCTCTTCATTTCTTGGGATGGATGTATTCGCCTTGAGCTCTTTTATTCCACATTCCATTTTTGAGATTCCCTTCTCAGCAGCAGTTAGACGTGGTTCAAATTCAGTGAGTTTAGCCGTCAAAACGTCAACTTTTTTGTTCAAGTCCGAAATACCAGCAGTTATTTCCTTGAATTCGTCTTTGGTTGCAAGATCAGACACTTTATTAATTAGGAAAGACAATTCATTAGACAGTTCCGAAGCGGAGTCCTCCAATTTGCAATCAGCACGTGAACAATACCACTTCAAAGTATTATCTGCAGTCAATTTTGTATATTCAGTCCTGGGTATCTTCATGCAATCTCGATGGAACCAACGAATACACAGCCCATCGCAGCAGATTCCTTCATTGGTGTCCAAAACAATCTTAACACATACGGGACACAACTGATATAGAACTCATTTTGTTGACTTGATGGTTGGCACTCTGGACGATACTCAAATTTATAGACACGATCTATACTATACTATTTATAGACACGATCCTAACCTGACAGTTTAGAACAGAACAATTGTTAGTCAAACTAAATTTCAAGAAATCAATAATAAAAAGCAAAAAGATCTATAAGGTAAGTAACATTTAAAAACACAAATAAAACATAACTAGAATCTACAGTTTCCGGTAACAACCGCGTCAAGGTACTATCTATATACAATATTTACAAGATGACCAGACGTTTCGCCCATACTGTGATGTGGCATCCTCAGTGGTTTCTCTGAGACTGAAATCGGCAAGTGACCTTCCAGCTTTATAACAGGTGGTGGGGTGGGGACTGGTTGGCAGGTATATTGGAGAGGGGGGGGCGGAGGCACGACCCACGTGACCTACGGTCATTGGCCGAAAAATAAATATGGCTGACTCTTCCATTTTATTTCAATTAACTTAAAATGGGTTCCCATGTCTTTGGCAGCCGTATACTATCATCTTTATTAAAATTATTTCTTCTTTTATATATTTCTATGGCTTCCCTTACGATTCTCGGGTAGTAATGTGGGATGTTGGCAAGGACTTTAGTTTTGTCAAATAAAATTCCATGATTACTTTTTGTGCTAAGTTAAGCAACAGCAGACTTTTCCGTATCTTCATTCTTAGTATGCCTTATATGTTCCTTAATCCTTGTGGAAATTAACCTCTTGGTTTTCCCTATGTAGACTGACCCGCAACTACAAGGTATTTTCATATACTCCAAGCATAGCTAGTGGAATTTTATCTTTGACTGGCCTCAGAAAATTCTTTAATCTATTCGGTGGCTTGTAAATGGTTTATATATTTTCTTTACTTAATAGCCTGCCAATCTTTTCCGTTGTTCCCTTTATGTAAGGTAGATATGCCTTTTTTGAGGTATCCTTATCTTGTCTTGTATCTACTCTATTGTCTTGTTCTTTCCTCTTCAACTGTTTTCCAATAGTATTATTAATTTCTCTAACTGAATCACTGAATTGAACCTTAAATTCAAAAACTTTTATTTAATACCCACCCATACAGGCACAGTGGTACTGGCCCACCCACCCACCCATACAGGCACAGTTGTACTGGCTCATCCGCCCACCCATACAGGCAGAGTGGTACTGGCCCACCCACCCACCCATACAGGCACAGTGGCACTGGCCCACACACCCACTCATACAGGCACAGTGGTACTGCCCCACCCGCCCACCCATACAGGCTCAGTGGTAGTGGCCCACCCGCCCACCTATACAGGCTCAGTGGTACTGGAAATACAGGCACAGTGGCACTGGCCCAGCCACCCACCCATACAGGCACAGTTGTACTGGCTCACCCATACAGGCAGAGTGGTACAACCTTATTACTCAATGTAATAATACGTGTATGGGCGGGTGGATGGGCTAATATAATAGTATATCATAATAACAACATTAAAAGCAACTTATTATGATATATACAAGGTGTCTACGTCTCGGAACTCACAAATACCAGTATATTCTTTATAGAATGTCATTAGTATTACAGCATTAAAACTAAGTTATGTGTGATAACTTCTTAAGAATACTAGGTATGTAATGTCTCCAACCAATGTCGGCACTAGTGGCGCAGTGCTGTAACCCAGCTACTTGGGGATAAAGTGTTGAGGAGATTGTAGGTGGTCGGTTCTTAATATCTGCAACCGGTCCTGTCCTGTAAAAAAAAACTACAATATTTACTATCTGGTCATCTTGTAAATATTGTAGATAGTACCTTGACGTGGTTGTTACCGGAAACTGTAGATTCTAGTTATGACACCGGCCGCTTAAGCCTAAGTTCTAAGACAAATAAAACATGATTAAAAGCATAAACATGAAGAAATATCACTAAAATTGATACAAATTTAGGAGAAATAATTTAAATGATTTTACTACTAGTAACAACAGCTGCTTGATTACAAAAAGCCAATAAATGAAATAAAAATCACCAATCAACTAAAGAAAAAAATTGAAAGACAACAACTCTATACTTTTAAAAGCTGACAAGGGCAACGCCACAATTATTATGGACAAAGAAATATACAATAACAAAATCTTAGATTTTTTTGAGAAAAACAACATTTCAGAGATTCCCAACGACCCCACAGACAAAAATAACAAAGCAATTAGGAAAGCCATCAACAAATCAATTCTTTTTTAAGTAAAGAAAAAAACTGCTAACCAACACAGTTAAACCTATAGCCCCAAAACTAAGAGGACTCCCAAAGCTCCACAAAGAACATTGACTTAAGGATTTATGGATCTAAAGGGACTTGGACGGTATGGTTCATAAAAGCCTGAATGTTGGGAGGGGTTGTACTACCACAGTCTAACAACATTAGTTTGTGATAATACAGGAAACCATTTAAACAAGTGATAAAATCAAGGTACTGCTGTTACAAAATATTTTAAAGGGTGAATTTTATACCACCACTTTAATGCCAATACACTGGATTACTTTATAACAAAAATTATCCATTACTTAAGTGAAGAGTTGTTTTGTAGATTTTAGGGCTACAAACCACAACCAGGGGCCTCGGAGCGAAAAGTGCTCTCTGCTTCATTTTTAACCTCTGTTGTAAAATCTGAGTTTGTATTAGAATCTTTTTTCACTTATATTCTTCAACATTGTACTTGTTCTTTAGTATTTTGTTGTTTCATAATTGCACCTTTTTGAGTTATGAGACAGTTTATTCTAGAAAATTTTATTGCATCTAAAATTAAATTGGTTTGACACAAGAAGAGTGCAGAAAAGAATGAATACAATTATATTTTGTATTTGTCACTAACTCATCAGGTTGCAGATCACTTTGGACCTCATTTGGTCCTTCTTCGTAATTTTGCCGCATTTCTAAGAAGGACCTAATTTGGTCCTTCTTCGTAAATTTGCCGCATTTCTAAGAAAAAATGTCAAGAAACAAAGGGACTGTGGTAAAATAAAATTGTTATTTGTATTCCTTCTATAGTTAATTAGATTGAAGACATAAAGTTGTAGGCCTCTCCAGGAATCTGCTCCTTTCTTTCGAGGATCCTATTAATAATAATCATCTTTGCAGAACCTGGCACCGCTGTAGCAACAACTCGAATGAAGATGTCTAACTTTTTTCATCCTGCCATGCTCCTGCCACAACTGATATTTTGGGGATTTTTACCAATACTACTAGCCAACTTGAAGGTATAAATATATACAACAAATTTCATTTACACTATTTTATGGTTAAAATAATTTTATAGTGTTAATTAAACCTAAAGTACTAAAAAAACTAGTATTATGGTAAGATAACAATTAACAAGTATGCTAATACTATGGAAAAAAATGAACTTTTACCAACTATTTTTATCATATCTTAACCCACAGAGAAGGAAGAAACAAAGGTCACCTCTAATAGTGTGGTAAATATGTGTAGTCAGTTCTCTACTTTGATGTGGCGGAAGGCAACGATAGCTCCATTGCAGTCTACCCCTCTTATTTCACATTCACTTCAAACATCGACAGCAGACTCTGGTGGAGGAGACGAGACATATTTGCCCCTCTGAAACTACTTCCATCCCCTCTCGAGCAAAGTGTGCTTTGATATACCAGCCCTGTCTACTGGCCTAAATTGTAACTGTCTCTGAGGTGCTTACTCAGCTGTAAGAAAACTGCCTCTGTTTCTTCCTTCTCTGTTAGTCCCCATGTTTTATTTGGTCAAACTTGGTGTCTTCCTATAGCCCTTACCTTGTGGCAGTGGTTTAATTAGTCAAAAACAAAAAACTAGTCTGGAATAACATGCATTCTTAACTTATCACCTGTATAAAATATGAGATTCAACAAAGTATTGACAAATAATTAGACGTTTTCTTTCTTGTCAGTAAATTAGAGTATTAGCACAGTATAAGTCTTATACTGTGTTATTAGCATGATTTGATAAACAATTTGTTCCTCCAATGTTAAATTTTTTATCACTATCAGCCGATTTTCAGTTCAGTAGTGGAAAGCTAGTATAGTCCCATGTAGGGATGGCAATGATATATCAGAATTATCGATAAATACATGTTGATATATTGGTCCAATATATCGAATCACTAATTATTGACGTTATTCTCTCTACTCAAATCCTAGCCAGTCGCCTTACAAATCATTATTCTTTAATAATTAACATAATAATTAAAGTTATAATAATTATTATTATTTTAACATTCAACCCCACAGACTACTATTTATTTTATGTAGATAAATGGATTCAATTTTTACTTTCAGTAGGCTATTCTAAATAGTGACGACAAAACATGAGTGTTTTTTTGTTATGACATAAAAGTTAGTACATAGTTTAAAACAGGTAAATCATTTACAATTCGATATATTGGTTACCCGATATATCGATATTTTTCTTTCGATATTATCGTTAGATCGATATTCGGTTTGCGATATATCGATGTTGAAAATATTTGCCATCCCTAGTCCCATGTAAAAGTAACACAGCTTAAACTAGCAGTAGTGTCAGACCTCACTGGCAAATCAAATTACTAGCAAAAATATATTATTAAAGATATTAGTTAATGTAGATAGAACTAATTTCTTTATGCACTCTCTCTTCTGATTCAGAATCAAAGTCATGACGCCTTAGACTACTAAGCCACTGCTTCCACAACTGGCTAAAAGTTTTTATTAAAAATAAACAAAACATTTACTTAATGAATTTAGTTAGTATTAGGTAGCTAAATTAGGCAAAACACAACCACATGTAGAAGTACAGGTAGTCGATTAAATGATGTTGCAATTCAGTTGATAGACTACCAGGAATATCAAAAATTAATGACCATTGTCAAATTGGTTTGCTAATCTGAATTTGTAATGAGATTTGTTTCATAAATCTTTTAATGTTATTTTATATACCCTGAATAATGATACAGGAAGTGACTTGCCAGTCACCTTTTTTTAAATATATTATAAAAACTTTCTTAATTGCAACAGAGTTTATACAAGAAATTTGTAGTCCTATGTCTACACTTTGAAGAAATATTGAAGTAGAATGTTAGTGCTAAAATATTGGATGAAGCTTTACTGTTCTACGAGTCGCTTACTTTCCTTTATCAAGGGTGTAGAAAAGTATTGTTATTTCATTTTACTCAGGAACGTAACATCTCTACTCCAGTTGTGCTGGAGCGCCATGGTCTTTTTAATATTTGTATTGTTGTATTGACTACCGATTGGACTAGAGTGAGAATACAAGTACCGTTATAAGAGGAGAAAAGCACGCTTTTACTCAATCTATTGCTATTTCTCCTATTAGAGAGGGAATTCTAAAATTCTGAACCTTAATATATTTAGTTTTAGTTATAACCAGGTTACCTATTCTTACTGGAATAAGTTAGTCAGGTGTTAATTTAAAAGAGAGGCATAAAATAAGCAAACTTAAAAGTAATAAGTGAACCTATCATAAAATCAGACTTAAGATATTTTCAGTTTCACAGCCATATTTAGAATTTTAAATCTTTAAAATTTCTTTTCAAACTACAATAATGATTAGAGAGAAATTTTAAAGTTGACACTTCTCAATACTTGGCTACTTTTATTGTATCCAAAATAGAAAAATAATTTCAATTTGTAGATAAACTATTTATTAAGAATTATCATTTAAAATAAGGGCATTAGAAAAGGATTATTTTAAAATGGACAAGGGAAACAACCTATAGGCAAAGATAGTTTGACTATCACAAACTTAAGAGATTCATCTCTTAATCCCACATCAAGAAAGAATTCATGATATAGATTTGTTAATCGTAGTAATATATTTTAAAATTCAATTCTTTTTTAACTTTATATAATTCCTGTAAACATCATTTTGTGATACAATATCAAAACAATCTCATAAGGCTGTTTTAAAATAATAAAAATAGTTGGATACTTAGGATAATAATAAAAATATACTTAGGAATAAGAAGTTCTTTAGGCATTTTAAACACAACATACTTACAATTACACTCTTAATAAAATATAATTGATAATACTTGGAAATTTTTAAGGATTTATCAAACTTATTTGATTTGGATTTGTTACAGATGTTTGTGATGAACGCACTAATGATCAATAACATGGCACTATCTTCGGCAATTTACATGACCCTCCGTAACATCGTATTTGGACCCAGGCCTGGACCTATGATTAAGTATGCTAACAAAGGGTACAAACCTCATTCTCACAAAGGGAGGTAGCAGTCATTATAAGCTGATTATCTAACAATCACGCAGCCATGGAGTCAACGACAACTCTCCAGCAGTACAAAGTGCACATTAAAGATCGGCTTCATAGTAAATTTACTGTGCAATATAATTTAGGTTATTGCCATGAACTGCTGACAAATCCATCAACTTGATTCTCAGTTAAATCAAAGAATATAATTGACAGTTATTATTTATTCCCAAGCTGATTTACATATTTATAGAGACGGTTTAGCAAATATAATATTTAAAAGTAATAATTTTGCAGTTTTTTGTTGTGAACACCATTTTCTTCTTGTCAACAGATTTTACCATGTAGGAATTAAAAATTCAATTTCAAACAACAAATCTTGTTTGTCAGTCTGAAACATGATTAATTTTGTATTTTTTAAGGTAGTTTTTTATTTGATAGTCCTCATTTGATATAAACAGCTTCAAATATATTATTTTATCATTATTTTTATGTATGTAAGAAGCTGATTGTTTTCTAGAAAAAAGATTTTTATTTTCTATCCCTTATGTCAGTAGATTAAAACTAAATAAAAACATAAAGTGACCAATTTTAAGGCACATTACAAAACATCAATATTAGAATATTGTATGAATACTACAATTAATTTAGAGTTACAAATGTTTATAAAAAATATATTTGTTGAATAGTTATCCGCTATGAAACAATATGATAATGTTATTATTTATTTATAATAACATACCATAAATTTCAAATAGCATTCTTTCAACTGGTCCTCATTATTACCGTAAAAACTCATACATTCATTGAGTTAATACAATAAAACAGTTGTCACAGAACAAATTCTTTATACATGCTTAGTGTATAAACTCACTCCTTCTCTAAAAATTTTTTTGTCATAGCGACAATCCATAAATGCTCTGATTTGAGCCCTATTTTAACATTATTTGTGCCTGATGCACAATTGATATAATTATGCTCATGTGTTCGAAAGATTACTGTAGTTATGCTTTATCAGATGAGTGTTTAATAAGTTATAGGAATTAATAACAGAAGCAAGATTCCAAATTAATACAACAAACGGATTTTATTATATACCAAATGAATTAAAATATAAAAATTAATCTTTTCTGAGCTGGAAAGTTTCTTCTTGAATGCCATCTTTAGTGATGATGTTGATGTAGACACTGTCTCCAGTACTTATATCACGTTCTGCTGCTGATGTGAAGGCATCCTTGATTACCTCCAGAGCTTTCTGCAGGGTCGGTGGGGTGGGTGTCACACCTTTCATATTATTGAAACCCAGCTAAAACAAGCCATCTCAAAATGAAGCCAAGGTTCTGTGCAACACAATGCTGAGAAACTTAGTTAGAACAGACTGTGTATTTTTATGTAAATGTGAAATTTAAAATGAAAACAATCTTTAACAAGTTCACTGCATTGTTATATTTCTCTGCCATTCATCCTGTGTGTCACGCGATCTCAACATCTCGTTGCATACCATCAATTCAGTGCAGGACAAGAGCCCGAGATCTCATTGCGCAACAGAAGTTCTGCGCACAATATCACGTCATCAATTAAAGATAGAGCACTCTAGGTTATCAAGTTTCTGACGTCATAAGTGCTATGCAGGGTGTGGATATAGCATATAAGCACTAGGCCTCGGGATCTCGTGTCCCATATAAGGAAGTACTGTAATAAATTATATTCTAGTCAAAGATACTAAACATTATATAAACATTCAGAAACAAAACTACGCGTTATACAAAATTACTAAATAATATATACATAACTTTTACAAACTAATACATACAAAGTGGAAAATAATTGCCATCAATCTACTTCAAGTCACTAATGCTCTGTGGAGAAATAAAGCAGAGAAATTTAGGTTATGTTGCAAAAAACAGACGATTCTATTGTAAATAAAAAGCCAACCACGTGGAACAACACTCCTGCCTTTTCAAACAACAGCTGACAACTGTTTGCTAATATTGACATTTAGTTTACCATGTAATCGACGATGTCTATAGGTCTCGTACCCCATATAACTAATACGTCATTACTCTGGTGCAGCACGTAAGCTATAGATCTCATGTAAGATTTAGGTTACTGTTAAATTCACAAAGAAATATTCTTCCAGAGTTCAACAATTGCATCAATGTGTTAATTACAACGAAAAATATCACAAACGCATAAAAGGAATTAAATGCGAATTCATCACTGTGTGAATGTAAGCCTACGTTACGAATCCCCGGGACCTCATGACATAGTGAACGTGTTAAGTGACTGATAGACAAAAAATCCAAAGGCCTGTGTACAAGCTTCATGTGTAAACACAATATTAACACTTTGAAGCCTAAGCCCGAAGATAGATCGGGCGACGCAAACTGGCATACTCGCCGACGCCCGAGAATAGCTCGGGCGCCCATATTTAATTCATTATATCTTTATTATCGGCATATAATCGGGTTTAGGTCATCTGAATATGTCTTTTAGTTATCTGTTATTATATTTTATCGGTCTATTAATTTTTTTTATCTACATCTGGTCTTGGATAAATAATTATCGTAACAGCTGACGTGAGACTTGGAATGAGCGCGCGCCGAGCGGTATTGTTTATGTCAGCTGTTTATGTTGTTATATTTTGCTATTATATTTATTATATGTTATTATATTTAGCTTATATTATTATATTATTTATATTTAGCTTATATTAGCTTATATTATATTTAGCATATATGTTATTATATTTTATATTATTATATGTTATTATATTTAGCTATTTTTTGTTTTACATATTTTTGTACTTATTTGTAGCTTCTGTAAAAAATAAAAAAATGTACAACACCTAAAGTTTTGCCCATCATTGAAAAGAGAATTTTCTCCCCTTTACAAAGATATATAATATAACCTTTTATGAAATTTATAAGGCATTTACAATTTTTTTAATGTGAACATAAAACCCCCAGGATTCCATGCCAAACGGAGTATTAAGGGCCCAGGCTTCAAAGTGTTAAGGTGTTGGATCTCAAAAAGACAACTGTTTTATCACAGAATGAAATTGCTAAATAATCAGTTAAAAAGTTTGCTTCCAGATCAAATTATTCTTGAAGCTTGGACAAAGTTTGAGATTGCGAATTGAGGAACAGTCTTAAAGCAGTGTCAGAAAAGCATTATATTTTTCACCTGGCATCTTATCTAGTTAGAAAGAGGTTCAACGCCGATAAGAAATTAATAAAATCATATAACCATTTGGTTGAAATCTCAAGCAGACATTTTTTATGATTAACACTTTGAACCCTGAGCCCGAGTATAGGTCGGGCCGCGGCCGCCGCGCCATTTACCGGCGCCCGAGTATAGCTCGGGCTTCGTTATTAAATTCTATTCATCATCTGATGTAGCATATTTTTGTATTCTGACGTTCTGGTTGTGTTTATTGGTTATTCACGTTCATATATTTTCGATTTCAGCATCCCTGGTATTGTTTTTGTAAATAAATATAAATATTTATCGTCACAGTACAAGGAAGTCTGAACAGCTTATCGTAGTCGCCGACTCACGGGACTCGCCGCCATCTGTCTAGCCGTCAGTCTGCTGGTGTGTTGCGTATTGTTGAGAACTGAAAGGATGTTTTACTAAGTTTGTTTTGTAAATTTGTTGATATTTAGTTTAGCAAAAGTTATTATAATATATTATAAGTGTACAGTTCAGTGTTTATAATTTAGTTTTCTTATTGAGTAGAGTAAAGGCAAATGGCAGTAGAGTAAAATAAAATGGCAGACGAAATGAAAAGTGATGTAATTCGCAATCTTTTGTTTGATTCTGAGTCGGATATTGACGATGATTTAGACACCTGCCAAACAAAAGGACCAAACGTTGAATTCATAAATGAACTAAATGAAAATGTGCGTAATTCTATTTTTGATTCAGATTCTGAGGGTGAGTTGGATGATGTTCAAAACGATCCTGATTATTTTGAAGATCCTACACTTATTGATTCTGATGAAAATGATGAACCTGCAGATTCTGTCATAGGCCTAGGCCCCATCAATCAGCCTTCGACTAGCACAGGTAGGCCTAGTTTAGATGATCAGAATAGGCAACAACCAAAATGTAAGAGGTCAGATAAACCTACAGACAGTGAGTTAGGCTGGTCAGATCTGGACATGCAACCTCAGTTGCCCGTTTTTGACGAAATTAGTGGCATAAAAGCTGATATTGATGAAACATCGACTCCATTTGACATATTTTCTTTATTTTTTCCCATCGACTCCATTTGACATATTTTCTTTATTTTTTCAAGAATCACTGATAAAAACTTTTAAAAGTGAAACAAATAAATATGCTAAGTCAATCACAGATAAACTTAGGAGATCTAAAAAAACAAACTAAAAATCTAACAAACTAAAAAAAAATAGTATTTGGGGACAGTGGAAAACAGTCAAACTTCATGAACTATATTTGTTCTTCTCAATAATTTTACATATGAGCATAGTAAAAAAATTTAAACTGGCAGATTATTGGTCAACAGATAAATTTATTGCAAGTGTTTATGCACATTCAGTTATGGCTCGTGACCGCTTTTTGGCAATCCTTGCTAATTTTCATATTAGTGATAACAGTACAGCTGTTCCATACAATCAGCCTGGCCATGATCCTCTCCACAAGTTGAGGCCATTCATCAACCACCTGCTCAATGCATTTCCAGCTTCATATTATCCTCATGAAAATATTACTGTAGATGAAGGCACTTGTGGTTTTCGTGGAAGGATATACTTTAGAGTTTACAATAAAAACAAGCCTGACAAATATGGGATAACACTACATTGTCTGTGATTCCCTGACTGGATATGTGTTGAAAATGGAGGTATACACAGGTAAGACTGAGAATAGCTCTATAATTGGCCTTTTTCAAAGAATTCTTCATGATTACTTAGGTAAAGGACATACTGTCTTCATGGATAGATTTTACAGTTCACCAGCTGTTTTTGATTTTTTGTGGGCCAATAACACTAAAGCCGTAGGGACTTATATGCGGAATAGAAAAGAGCTGCCAAAAACTGTGGTTACAAAAAAACTGAAGACAAATGAAACAGTCTTTGTGAGAAGAAATCACTTGTTATGTCTAAAATGGAAGGATAAAAGATATGTGTTGGCTCTCTCTTCAGCACATAAAATGACTGCTTCCGATGTGTTAGTCCGTTCGAAAGGAGGCTTTATAACAAAATCAAAACCTGATGTGATAATCAATTATAATAAAAATAAAACAGGTGTAGATCGTTCTGATCAAATTATTGCCTACTACCCATTCAAAAGGAAGCAAATGAAGTGGTGGAAAAAATTCATGACTGCAATTGCTAATGCTTAAATACTGTATCGTGAGTCAAGACCACAAAATTTGAAGAAGAAATGCCACCTGTACCGTTTTATGATATCTATTGGAAAAGCTTTAGGTGAAAAAGGAGGAGAGCTTGCTTGTTCTGGAGATGGTGGAGCTTCTTCAAGCTTGCCTTCCAATCGACTGACAGGTAAGATGTTTTTTATAGCTTGTATGTATAACTTTTATGTAATTTATATTTGGTATATGTATCTGTGTATTTATATACAAAGTATGAACTTTCAACTACTTTTACTATTGAAATATGTTACTATTACTTCATAGCTCTTATGTTTTACAGCCAGACACTTTCCGAACAAGATTCCCCCAACAGACAAGAGAGCTCAACCTACACGTGTATGTAAAGTATGCTCAGAAAAAAGCAAAGAAGAAACAGGTAAAGCTGGAAGGAAGGAAACTTCCTGGTGGTGTCCAGAATGCACAGTGCCACTAGTGCCACTTTGTGTGCCTGTTTACTTTAAAAAATACCACACTAAGGCCAACTACTTGGACTAAAGATCTATGTAGCAATTTTTTTTTTTTACGATTTGTACATAATATTCAACTCTATGTAAATAATTTATTTGGTGAGTAAACCTTTTATGTATATACATTTTTAAAAAGCTCGTTTCTTTGCCTTTAAACTGATATATAACATGTTATAACTATGTAAATGCTGTATGTACACTGATTTTTTTTAAATTACCAAAATATCCTCAGTGAGGCATGCCGATCCATGTATTAGTGCCTAGGGTTCAAAGTGTTAAAGATAACAACTTTTTCGCTTGCAGATCAGTTGTACTTCATAGCTAAAAATAGTATAAAGAATATAGAATATTTAGAAACAAATTGGTTTATTCAACAAACACTTTTTAACTGAAATTAATACACAGATGTACCTCTTACACTGCACTTACATTTCAAATGTAATTTAACTGATTTAAATTCAAATATTTGTTTTTCATAGATATTCAAATTCATATTCTTGATAGCAACCAGCACTGATAATAATAATTATGATTATTATTACAATAAACAGGCTTAAGATAAAACAATTACATGGGAGTTAATTTATAAATTAAGCTCAAAAGGTCTCATTGTTGCACCTAGACTGCGATATATTTTCTTAATACCAGGATGTGTCTAGTAACTAAACAAATGTTAAATTTATTACCTGATTATCCAACAAGGATTGAAGCAAAGCTCCAGAATTGCCTGAGGCTCTGAAGTCAGAGCGAGCAAAGTGACCGATGGGGTCGTACGAGTACACAGCTCCCTTTCCCTCGGCATCTAGTCCTGCCAAGATGTTTGACACGTAGTAAGGAAAGAAACGCTTATTGTACATTACTGTGGACAACATCTGTGCTACAGCTGGAGTTGGCATCATCTTATTGTGATCATGTAAGTACATCTGTAGCACATAAAATTCTCCATGTAAACGTTTTATGTGAAAGTTTGTCAATTAATGTTGTTCATTGTTGATTGTACTTTAAAACAATAAATTACAAGAGCTAAGACATTTTTTTAAACAAAATAAAAAAAAAAACTTAACTAAAACAGCTTGGAACATTGTCAATTCAGAGATAGGAAAACTAAAAAAGACTCCTAATATATCTTTATTACAATATAACATTACGTCATCTGACCCCGATATAGTAAGTAATATTTTCAATAATATTTTTATAAATGCTGAAGATAGTTTAATTATACCCAAGATTACTAAACCTCAACAACATAATTTAGATGGCATAGAAAAACAAATTTTAAACAATTAAATTAATACATTTAAGTTTAGATTTAATCAAGTTAGTACCACAGAGATAGATAAAATAATATCTACTTTTCCTAATACATTTTCAACAGGCTACGATAATGTTCCTATTACTATTGTCATACAAGCATAGGAAAAGGTTACTAATGACACTATTTAAGTGTTTGACTCTTTTCAGTTAATTCACCACTACTACTATTTTGACTTATTATCCTATTAATTCACAACCATATGTTTATTGTGAAAAATATGTAAAAAAATTTATGAATAAGAAAAAGAAGGACACAAAGTACGGAAGTCATGATACAGTAGAACTTTGATTATCCGTCTATTGATTCACCGTCTTTATCGGTTAACCGTCAGCCTTGACCTACAAACAGGTACAGATTTTTTGGGACTATTAAGCTTTCGTAAGTCCAGCCCATAATACAGTACCATACTAATGGCTAAGGGGGTCAATTTAGTAAGTCGCAAAATTCTTGTTTGTCATGCTTGAACCTCTTTGAAGTTGAAACATGTCTACGTGGTTGAACCTATTCTACGAATGGTTTGATTTCATTTTAAATTTAAGACTCTTGTCTACTTTAAATGTGTTATATGATTGTTAAGTACTAATTAAATTTTAATATAAACATGTTCCTACATGTATGTTTATTTTCTTATGTTTTTACCCTTTCTCCATTAAATGTCTTTTCAACTATCCGTCAGGGGTTGGGTCCTGAAAATGACAAAAAATCTAAGTTCTACTTTATATTGATTATATTATTACTTTAAACTTAAGACAAACTTACTAGAAACAAATAAAAATTAAAAGTACACAATATTTTTAACTAGTAAAAGATTATTGGGGTAGCATAAACTGTGTGATATGCTTCAAAATTACAACATGTCTTCAACATTTAACAAGTGTTGTTAGTGGTGGTCAATTAACTGAAACACAATGACAGGGCTGGTAGTGAATTAATGGTACAGTTTTTATATGTGCAAGTTCTATAGTTGAATATCTAACTCTTTCTTAAAAATGTTTGCCCTTCGTAAAGAAAGTCTTTAATAAATGCTCGAGACCCTCCACATATTTGTTAAAACTAACGATAAATTTTAAACAAGGATTAATTCAATCTGTCCGACTTCAAGTGATTGCAATTTTTATGGTTTTGTTTCAACAAACATAACACGGACTGCTTGAATCACAGGTTATTTTTAGGCAAATAGGCCTTCGATTTCAGTACCAAGTGAAAAGAAAGCAGGTGATATGCTAACCTTGGAAGTTAGAAACTCAACAGTTAGTTGTAGGCAGTTTCAGCCGTGTGTGTCTGATACCGTAAGGATAGCTGATTGGCTAAATCACCCAACGAAAACATTGCAGCGTTGTGGACAGTAAACTGAACTGACTTGCAACAGATACCGTAAGGATAGCTGATTGGCTAAATCACCCAACGAAAACATTGCAGCGTTGTGGACAGTAAACTGAACTGGCTTGCAACAGACTGATCGTTGTGGACAGTAAACTGAACTGGCTTGCAACAGACTGATCACAACAAACTTGTCCCATCTAGCAGACTCCCACCCCTCTGTCACTTAGGGTTTTAATAAGATTTTGTGCTGCTATATGAAGGACTGTGCACTTTTCTATATTGAGTTTAAGGCTATTGTTTCCAGACTCAACATTTAGTTTGATGTTTAAAAGGTCTGAGTTTAGCTCGACAATAGCCTCATCAATAGAATCAGGTTCGTATGACAAGTTCAACTGGCAGTCAATGCCGGTCCTCTCGACTTCAATTAATCTGTCCACAACGATGTGGTCCAGCAAGATACCTGAAGTTGCTGTCACTCTTGAAGGCTCTTTAACTAGGTACTTTACATTTGAATCATCCAAGAGTCGGCGTAAGTAAGTAGTACATAAGAGTGGCTGTATTTACTTAAATTGCCAGGCTGACAAAGACAGTGAAACAGAGCTGTTTAAAACAGATTGATCTATCTGTGTTGTGTGTGTATCCGTGTCCAGTCTACTATTTTACCAGATATATGCTGATTTCAATCAAAATTTTACTACTGTAGTATCGTTGAATCAATAGTAAACAAGTGTATTAGTTGTTAGAATGTTTAACAAATGACATTAAAATGCTAATTCAAGTGTCCCTACTGTTTGCAGTGAATTAATGGGAAATGAAACCAAACTAATCTAAATCCATTTAGGTACAAACTACAAGTTAGGCTACTTACTTGCATTCTAGCCTCTAGGAGGCGAGTAAGGGTCAGAGTGTCGCACCAGCAACCTGAGGACCCCAAAACAGTTTGATTCGATAGACGAAACAATTTTGGTTGATTTCTTGTGTAAATAGAATATCCAGTCCCAAGCCTAGTATCCGATGCTATTATACAAAAGTCTGTCCCTGCTACAGCCACAGTGGTACTGTAAAAATAACAATGTTAATGTAAATTGAATAGTTTTTGATAATATGTATACATAAATTTAATTGAAAGGAATACTGTGAAATATTTTAAGATTAAAAAAAAAATATTTAACTATTGAAACATATTATTTTATAACTATTACTTAGTACCTATGGTAAGAAGTATCAGAACATAATACAAATTACTTGTGTAACTTAACCCACAAAACTGAGTGTGTATTTTATTCATCGATTGAAGTATTAACTCTGATCTCATTGGGAGATTCAAACACGGTTTTATATTCTGAGGCCTTAACCTTTTAACTGCCATGAGTCTTTGCCAGGTTACTAAAACTCAAACACTTAAATATAAATCTAACGGCATTTTCTAAATATCAGCCAACCTTAATTGACAACTTTCATTTCTGTACCTCACCATGGTTACTTCCAAGGACTAAGATATTATTTGGTGTATTTCATTTAGCAAATCAAGCATCAATAAGTCAACTGATTCAGAAAAACTACAAAATGGAGTGAAAACAGATCTGCATCAACCAAATGAAGTCACTGCTTGAACCAGTATGGTTCCCACTTGTGATCAAAATGAAGCAAACCAAAGTTATGCCATGCCAAACATGGATTTCAAAATATTTTGATCTAACTTACGATTATTTATTTTTTAAGACGCCAACTGTCAAGATATGGGCAAATATGGATTTCGAATCAGTCTGAAGTGTAGAAGAGCGGATGTAGTCATAGTTACAAACTAAGGCTGACTATCCCTTACAAAGTGTTCCTTTCAAAATTTGTTCAGCTCTGATTGGGATCGAACTGAGAACTTTAAACTTATGAAACTGAGCTTTAACCAACTAAACTTAAGTTAATTTTATCTCTTAAGATAGGCTATTACAGAAAAATGACTATCACAAAGAATCGTGACTTATAGCTATATTTTTGTTGATACAACCAATTACTGACCACAAAAACTGAACTGGCATATTTTTTATCGGCACCCAAATATAAGGAAATCGTAATGTTTTGAAAAGAATAGGCCTGTTAGGTTTACCCTTTGCACTACCAAAGCTATTATAATGGTCAGCCAGCCATGTCTCCTCAGGTCCCATTCGGATGAACATACATGATTGCCTGGTCACTATAATGGCTAAAGGATTGGAGAGAACAGTATATATCTTAACAATAAGAGTGCAAAGGATCAATAAAAAGTGTTTATGGGTGGATGGGCTATAATAATTTCTCAGTAAAAGTAAATTAAATATTAGTGATCAGCGTATAAAACTATGATCGGAGTAGTGGCCTATAAAAGAAGCCTAGTGCACCAGTTTCACTCCTTTGTGAATCTCTCTGATCCATGGAAGGTAGGCCTACCATGGTTAACCAAAATTAATCAACTTAATATTAGGTCTATATTTTTTTTGTACATTCTTACATATGAGACGCCGACAAAACAGTGTGTATTTTAAGGCGAATATGAGTGTAGGATGAGTGTATAGTTTGGTTACTAATTTCAAATTTGGTTACTGATTTCAACTGTTCCTCAGAAAAGGCAATTTATTAATGGCCCAACAGCCAGGGCAACTAAGGGACCTACAGCTTTACGTTACGTGTAATCCATACCACATAGTGTTGGTCTGATTTTCAGCTAACTGACAACCCTGACACTCAATTCTCTTCCCTGCACAACTTCCGTAAATGATTACCACCCAACATGGACACCCCCGACTTCTCTAGTAGTATCTACGTCGATAGGAACCAATAAGCAGACGCCAAGTCGGTATTAACCTTTTTTCCATCCCAATGTCTGGTTTTCCGGACGTTCAAAAAATATTCCAAAAATCCCAGCGTCCGGTTTTACGGACGTTCAGAAATAAATTTTTAAAAATATTTAATAACTCGAAATATTTATATTAATGATATAGAAATATTTGGAATAACATTTTCTATTATAAAAACACTGGTTTTTTACAATAGAATCCTTTATTATGGTACTTTGTATTATTTTGTTGCCTTTGTTTTGCATTAACAGCTGTGTTGATTTTCGTCAGCTGAGGTTAATTGTTGTTTCTTGACTGATGTGATTGTGTAGTATGGGAGGTAAAAATATGTAAAATAAAACTTAGTATGTTGCCAATGATAATAATAAAATCGCTAATTGCGTGTGTGGTGAGTGTGATGAATCAGACCATATATTCATTGTTATGCGTAGGATAATAACTCGAAATGCAGTTATTGAAAAAGAGCCATAACTTTTTTAATTTTAAACACAGCATTGTGAAATATAAATTTATTTGAATATAACTAAATTGTGTTTTAAATAGTGTTTTTATTGCTATTCATAACGCAACCAACTCAAAACTTCAAATTATTTTTTTTCTAAATATATATAAATACAAAAAAG
Organism: Stictocephala bisonia; assembly: GCA_035578905.1. Classification (NCBI taxonomy): domain Eukaryota; kingdom Metazoa; phylum Arthropoda; class Insecta; order Hemiptera; family Membracidae; genus Stictocephala; species Stictocephala bisonia. Next base: position 212,215 of record JAQJVL010000976.1, on the reverse strand, counting down.
TTGCAAATTTCGTTAAGTCCTTTTTTATTTTATTTTATAATACAGATAATCTTTAGGAAACTAACGAAACAAAAAATAATAAATTTGCTTCATTAATAGAATTTTGGTAATTATGCACTTTCTTGCCGCCTTTAAAAATACGATTTCATGTTGAAAAAGTTGTGAAATATGAATTTATATCTCTTGAAGAGGAGTTTGATTTCATCGGTAATTATGCACTTATTTGCCACCTCTGAAAATACGATTTAATGTTGAAAAAGTGGTGAAAAATGAGTTTATATCTCTTGAGAAGTTTGATTTCATCAGCAGATAACTTGTTTTTTACCAAAAATCTAAAAACTAGGTTTTTAACTGATAGTACAAACCAACTTTTTTTAAAAATCGTTATTTTTCGACAACTTTTTTTCATTTCTCGTGTTCTTTTTTATGCTGAACACGAATATATAACTGGTTTTGTATTCAAATTATTTTTTCAGCTCGAAAAATGCATTTTTTACTGACAACCTAACTTATCCTAACTGTCTATTTTCTAAACAAAAATTCGTAATTTGCGTTAACATTAAGTGTTTGACCTCCGTGACGGCCTACCGGCCGTCACTCTGGCAGTAATATGGTTTAATTCAGTTTTTGTGACTAATAGTTGTTGTATACAATGGCCGCTAATTGCAATTCGCTGCGATAGTAGTTTTTCCGTTATATCTCGAGAAATATTTGCAATAGACCAAAATAGTTTTAAAATTTTTATTCAGCGCAAAAAAAACATCAAAATAAAAAAAGAAGTATGACAAAAATACTAAAAGTTGTGACATTGGTTTTTTTGAATTTTTCGGTAAAATACGTTATTTCCACAGAATAAAAAGCATATCTCACAAAAATACAGCCAATTCTAGACCCATTTCAAGCAAAATGTTCCAAATTTGTTTAGTGGCAAGAAACTGCATAAATACCACAATTTTTATAGTTAAATATGACAAAAATAGCCTGGGATTTGGGGGTATGTCAAATATCAAATACTTGGTATTTTTGGAGCAACTTTTTAAAAAAATGTCTGGGATGGAAAGAATTAAGAGAACCGAGCATTTAACCTATCGCCTACAATCTCCTTGACACTTTGTCCCCAAGTAGCTGAGTTACAGCACTGCGCCACCAGTGCCTACTTAGGCTTAGCATATATTGTAACAAATTATTAAGAAAAAGTAGTGTTCGGAGCAATAGAATTATCATCGCTGATAATGTAACTCATTTTTAACTTGTCACTTTGACAAAACAAATAATTTAAAGGTAATTATGCACATACTTGCCACCTCTGAAAATACAATTTCTTGTTGAAAAAGTGGTGAAATATGAGTTTATATCTCTTGAGAAGGTTGATTTCATCCGCGGACTTGTTTTTTACCGAAAAATTGAAAATCTAGTTTTTTATCTGGTAGTGAAAAAAAAACTTTTTTGAAAATCGTTATTTTACAACAACTTTTTTTTTTATTTCTCGAGTTTGTTTTTTGCCGATCACAAATATATAACTGGTTTTGTAGTCAAATTATTTTTTCAGCCCGAAAAATGCATGTTTTACTAACATAACCAAACTTATCCTAATTGTTTATTTTCTCAACAAAAATTCGTAATTTGCATTAAATTCAAGTGTTTGGCCTCCATGACGACCTACCAGCCGTCATTCCGGCGGGAATATAGGTGAATTCGGTTTTTGTGATTAATAGTTGTTGTATAGGTCGCGTAATGGCGGCTAATCGCGAAAGTAGTATTCCCGTTATATCTCGAGAAATAGTTATAATAGACAAAAATAGTTGTAAAATTTGTATTCAGCGCAAAAACACATAAAAATATAAAAATGATTAAAATAGCATTTAAATTAACGGAAATATGACAAAAATACTAAAAGTTGTGACATTAGTTTTTTTCGAATTTTTCAGTAAAATACGTTATTTCCGCAGAATAAAAAGCATATCTCGTGAAAATACAGCCAATTCTTGGTCCATTTCAAGCAAAATGTTCCAAATTTGTTTGGAGGCAAGAAACTGTATAAAAATAACAATTTAAATTTCATTAGGTGAATAGAGTGCATAAGCCTAGTTACCGTAAAAAGGCATAAAAATTAAACCTATAGTGAAAGTTGGATTAATGTACTTACCCTCCATTATCATCATATGGGCTAAATCCTTGGGCTTTCTTAGGTCCTAGGTAATCTGTATGAGAAGGTGAGGGATTGTAGATATTTGTCATCATGATGGAACTCGAATGATAGTTAATATTACAACGGTATAAATAACAAGAACACTTATTAAAAAAAGAGCTTATCTATTTCTCTTTTACCTAACCTTTTCCTTTCTTATTTACTGAATTTTACTTAGGGTTGAGTGATTCTGCACTTGACGCTGACTAATGGTCAACAAACATAACCACAATTTCAAAAAATCAACAATCATTCTATGCTAATCTACGCTTGCAAATGCTGTATTAATTACGACGATCAGTGCCTATTTGATTTGCTTTCAAAACATTCGTACTGTACCAGAGGTACTATTTCTTTATTTCTTTATTTATCAACGGTAAACCACTTTTGTACATAGTGTAATAATAATACATGGCATCATAAAGTTTATCTAAATCTACAACGGAACTTACTAAGACTACTATGATAGATACAATAATACAAGAACATGACAGCAAATAGTTCAGTAGAAGTACATCATAAATGGCATTGTATAATGTATATATGCAGTATAATGAACAATGATAACTTATGTGAGAATAATACAATAACAACATATTACATTAAATAGCAAGATACATGTTTATCTAAATCTACAACAGAACTTTCTAAGACTACTATGATACATACAATAATACAAGAACATGACAGCAAATAGTTCAGTAGAAGTACATCATAAATGGCGTTGTATAATGTATATATGCAGTATAATGAACAATGATAACTTATGTGAGAATAATACAATAACAACAGATTACATTAAATAACTATTAGATATCAAATCAAAATTATCTATATTGTGACAGTTCTTACTACCGTATAACAGCGTCAATATTTACATTAAATTAAATTACAAACTCCAATACATCATAAAATACAGTAATAAACATTTCTCTTATTATAGACTACAAACGGGTTAAGTATTCCCTAACACTGTAGCAGCAGAGATCCTGGAGGAGTTTTTTCACCCCATTTCCGAACTGCTTTGAGTCTTTTTGAAGTTTAATATGTTGTGGCAGCGAGTTGAAAAGCCTGATACCATTATACGACAGATGTTTTTCAAAAAAAGCTGTTCTGTGTTTGGGAATTCGTATATCGGCTTTTGAACGCAAGTTATGTGTTTGTAAATGAGGGTCTTTTTGAAACAAGGAAAAATTATTAAAAACAAATAAAACTGTGGCATAAATGAAGATTGACGGAAATGTTAAGATTTGGTGGGTTTTGAAAAGAGTTTTGCATGAATATCTACGGGGCTTTTTGAATATCGTTCTGATAGCTCGTTTTTGTAGTTTGAAGATTAAATGGGAACGTACACAGTCATGGCCCCACACAGCAACGGCGTAGTTTAAAAAGGGGTAGATCAAACCATAATAAGCTGAAAGAAGGACATTTTGATCAGAGAATTTGGACAAACTTCTGAGAACAAAGATACCCGAACTAATTTTTTTACTGACAGCGTCTATGTGGGAGCCAAAATTTAGATTTCGATCGATATGTACCCCAAGAAACTTCAGCTCAGATGACGGGACTATTTCAGTGTCGTGTATGTAATAAGTAATCTCATCACATACATCAGGTTTCCTCATTCGAAAATTAACAATCTGCGTCTTTTCAGGATTTAAAATTAAGGAATTTTCATCAAACCACTGTAACAGCGCGCTTGACTCTTCATACGTCTTTATTTCAAGATCTTGACGATTTTGCGCTGTTACCGAGAGTGATGTATCGTCCACAAAAAGACAGATGTTGGAATTCTTTATACTATTTGGAGCATCATTTATGAATAGTAGGAAAAGTATTGGCCCAAGCACAGACCCCTGGGGAACCCCTCTCCATACTATTTTAGGAGATGATTGCGCCTCTCTTTTACAACCGTATTTATCAATGTAGGGGATCTCCACTACTTGCTTTCTTCTATCAAGGTATGACGAGAGCCATGAGTGGCTTAATCCTCTCACACCTATAAAGTCAAGTTTATTTAATAAAATGGTATGGTCTATCAGATCAAACGCTTTCGTCAGATCGAAGAAAATGCCCACCGAAGGTCTCCCAGAGTCAAGGGATAGGACAATCGATGACACCAACGAGTTTATGGCATCGACAGTGGATCTCCCTTTTACAAAACCGAATTGTTGAGAAGCTAAAATATTATTTTTTTTTCAATAAATGTCAGAAGTCTTGTCAGAAAAACCCTTTAAAAAACCTTGGAGAAAGTTGATGTTAGAGATATTGGCCGATAATTTCTACAGTCGTCTTTACTACCTTTTTTGTAAAGAGGTTTGACTATAGCGGTTTTAAGAGCTTCGGGGAAACAGCCAGATTGAAAAGAATGATTAATGAGATGAACCAAGGGGGGAGCAATGAGACCACTGACCTTCCTCAACAAATTGGATGATATGCCATCTGGGCCTGATGATGTTTTCGGTTTCAGAGAAGAAATTTCATGTTGAACCTCCTTTTCAGAATTAGGAAAGAGAAAAAGAGAACTCTGGTAGGATGCAATCAGTGTTTTAGAAGGTTTTTCTTTGTTTGTGAAGTTAGCAATTTCATTTTTTCCTTCTGATGTGTAGAAGGAATTGAAAACATTTGCAACTTCGAAAGGGTTCTCGATTGCCTCCCCTCTCTCTCCTTTTAGACAAATTCCTAACTGTTTTCCTGTTATAAGCTTTCCTGGTCTCTGTTCATTGATAACATCCCAGATGGATTTAGTTTTACTTGAGGACTTTAAAATTTTATTTGAAATTGCGTCGGATTTGGCTTTACGTATGGCTTTTTTATATTTAAGTTTGGCCCACCTATACTGACAACGAAGAGGATGAGTTGAATCAAGATCTTTTTGAATAGAGAGAAATAACATATTCTTTTAGACGTATAATTTGGTCAGTTAGGTGCGGTTTTAATATTGGCCTCTTAGACTTGGTTGTTCTTTTGGTAAGTGGAAATGATTGAAATAGAATTGAACTTGGCCAATAAATGCATCGAACTTATAGTTGATATCATGAGAATCATACACACCAAACCAAGATTCGGCATTCAAGTAGTACATAAATATTTCTATATTTTGTGGTGAGAAATGCCGCCTCTCAATGAAACGTGGCTGGGGATAAGAAGCAACTGAGGCAAAGTTGATAGTAGCCTTTTGGGCGTGGTGGTCAGAAAGGGCAGCTACCAAGACCCTGCACTTAATGAAGTCATCAGACATGTTAGTAAAAATGTTGTCTATTGCTGTTTTTGAGTGTTTTACTTCACGTGTGAACGTTTTAATGGTGTAGTGGAAACCAAATGTTGTCATAGTGTGAATAAAAGTTCGGGTGGAGAGTTCATGATTTAAAATATTTATGTTAAAATCGCCTATAACAACACAGTATTTGATGATTGAATTTTTAATACCTCAAGACAATGTGAGATGTTTTCGAGAACATTTTCACAGTGATAGCCTGGTATTCGATAGACAGCAATGACAAAAATACTTTGACCGCAATCAAGATGGAATTTTGCAGCCGCTAGCTGACAAGTATCTTCATCGGAGAAACGAGATACATCAACGGCCTCGAATTGGTAACAGATTTTGGAAAATATGCATACTCCACCCTTTTTCCTTTTGTCACGACAGAAAGAAGAGACTCTTACATATATAGTCAGGCAAACAGAAATTTTCATACTGTATTTGAGAAAGGTTGTGCTCCGAGAGACACAATATGTCTGGATCTTCGCATTGTATATGGATTTGCAGAGGTTCAAGGTTTGATCGAAGGCCGCAAATATTTTGGTGTAAAATCATAAATAAACTATTTACACCATTTTTCAGGCATGGCACTTCGATCTCTTCAGTCCCCGTCAGGCGGCCTGTACCCAGGACCAACCCATTCCTAAAAAACGATCATTGAAAGAAGAGTTGGTCCAGACTCCCCCCCTCACTGCCACATCTTTTGTGATGATACCATGGAGTACTTTCCCTTCGTTGGTTAATTTAGTAGGCTCTGAATCTACTTCTACTTTCCAATTTTGTTTTATTTTGGTATTGTACCATACCCTGGTATTAGTTTTTAGCACTCAATTTTTGTGATTAATTCTAGTTTTAAAAGGATTTGGTATTAAGTTAGAGTTAATTTTTATTGATGATTTACTAGATTCACGGCCCAGAATAGCATCAACAATGAGCTGTAAAAAAACATTTTTGCCCATTGAATTGAAATGCAAGCCGTGGCTCCGGCTCGTGAACTGATGTCTGGGTATAGAATCAAGAGACACGAATCTTGTATTGCTGTAAGACTTAGTTTCCTTAAGCAGAATTTTATTTGTGTCGGAAATGAGATGATTAAGATTTGGTTTGTCAAATCGCTTTGGGATGCTTAATAATAAAACATTTGTATTTTTTAATTTGCTTAAAACTCCCCCAAGTGTATCTCTTAGCTCACCACAGTGGCCAGGAATGTTATTTGTGCCCGCCAAGATGACAGCATAATCTGTTTCAGACAATGTTTGTTGAAGTGCTTCACTGCCATCTATAACATTTCGAAATGTTGCATTTGGCTTAACAACGCCAGTAACATTATAATTTCTCCCAAGTCGTGATTGAATACCTTGGCACAAGGTACGTCCATGCGAGTCACTTAGTAAAACAATGTTTCTACGCTGTGGTGGTGAAGTTCTGACATGATTATCAGCACTTTGGCCAGATCTATGAACACTGAGCTCATTTGTACGAAATGTTCCAGATGGCAGGTTAGCCTTCTTTTTATTAGATTGATTTTTTTTCTTAAGTATATATTTTTATATATAGATTTAGTGATTAGATACTATCACTAATAGTATCTAATCACTAAATTAGATACTATTAGTGATTTTAATAGTGTTTGCTGACAATCACAGATTACAAGAAAGCTTTCATCATATATATATATATATATATATATATATATATATATATATATATATATATATATATATATATATATATATATATATATAATACATTGGGAACAATTCCTATACAACAATTCTTCATGCTTTTCGTATTTTATTATAATTGTTTTAATTCTATCTTCACCAGAGAAATTTTTACTTTATGAACATTCGTTGTTAAGGGACAACGGTCCAAACCCATCAAGGAAATTTCTAAGTGGACCCCGCGGGACTTGAACCCATGGCCTTCTGCATATAAAGCATACGTGCTAACCACTAAGTTAGTGAGAGGCCTTATCAGAAACGAGAAAAACAGTTTTTTATTTTTTGAATAGTGATACTTACTCTGCATTGCTGTGTTTTTACAATATGCTATTTTTATTTTTGACAATGATTATTTAAAATATTAGCAAGTCCTTGTTGTTGAGGTGTCATTGCAGTATTATCAGCACAAGATCCAGATGACTTGAATAAAATTGATCAGTGGCTCACCGAAAACGATTGAATGTTGCTAAAGTTCATAATTTTAACTTACTGAAATTTAAATCCATAATTAATTTTATATCACTTACAACAGTCCATACACTAAACATGAATAAATTCGCTGAAAATATGTTTATTTATTAAAATAGTAGTATACACTTTTATGTATACATAGTAGTTTATATACATAAACAGTCACTAAAAATAAAAACATTTTCATGATCCAAACCTTCAGAAAATCATTTTCATAAAAAAACCTTTAAAAACCTAGCTTCAATTAAGAAAGAGAAAGGCATAATCAGTGCAAAGAGCTACCCTGGTGCAGATATAAATTTTTAGCACAACTTAGTAATGGCAGAGGTATGTGTCAAACTAAAAAGACAATAAAAGAAAAGACAAAAAAGACAAAAGAAGATATGGATATAGAGAAACTGAAGAAGCTGAAAAAGCAAGACAAATGGAAGAAAATGTTGTGGATAAATTTAGCAAGAGGAATACACACATGTGGAACATAGAATATACTAAGAATAACATATAAGAAGATGTAAAGGACGCAGAAATAACAGTAGTAGGAAAGAAAGAGAGGAAGAGAATCAGAAAAGAATAGAAGAAATGATGGATAAAATGGAGGAGGAAAGAAAATTGAAAACAATTTATGAACAGAAATTAAAAAGAAAAAATACAAGACACTAAATAATGAATTGAGGAGAGAGAGAGAGAGAGAGAGAGAGAGAGAGAGAGAGAGAGAGAGAGAGAGAGAGAGAGAGAGAGAGAGAGAGAGAGAGAGAGAGAGAGAGAGAGAGAGAGAGAGAGAGAGAGAGAGAGAGAGAGAGAGAGAGAGAGAGAGAGAGAGAGAGAGAGAGAGAGAGAGAGAGAGAGAGAGAGAGAGAGAGAGAGAGAGAGAGAGAGAGAGAGAGAGAGAGAGAGAGAGAGAGAGAGAGAGGGGGGGGGGAGGAAGAGGGAGGGGGAAGGGGAGTGAGAGATATAGATATGATCACATTTCCTAGGAGGCTAAAACACTAATATTCTATGAAAAGAAAAAAGTTATATAGCAATTGAAGCAGAGAAGGGGATAATTGTTTATGAAGTTAATGAATTAATGAAAAGATGGATGAAATGCACTGAAACACTATATAACTGGGAAAAAGACCAAAAGAAGAATAAATGGGATTAGAAGAGGAAGATAATTTATTGGAAGATGAAAAAGGATTCCAAATAGCAACATCAATTTAAAGAATGAAACATGGCAAGGCCATGGGGAGAGATGGAATACCAGCAGAATTAATGAAGGCAATGCAGTCAGAAGGAAGGAAAATATTATTGAGACTGTGTAATGAAAATATTTTATAAGGGAAAATGGCCGAAAGACTATTGCCAAACTATTATGATACCAATTCCATAGAAGAAAAACACAACAAATGTGAAGAATTTAGAACAATCAGCCTAATATCACATGCGACCAAAATCCTTTTAAGGATAATAAATAGAAATGTGTATGATAGACTAAATAAAAACATAAGAGAAGAGCAATATGGTTTTAGGAAGAGAGTAGGAACAAGGGATGCCGTTGGGCTATTGAGAGTCATTGGAGAAAGGTACTTAGAAAAGAATAAAAAAGTATTTGCAGTGTTTACAGATCTAGAAAAGGTTTTTGATAGAGTGGAATGGCTATGGTTAATGAACAATTTAAAGAAATATGGTGTAGAATAGAAAGGGAGAAGATTAGAAAAGGAGCTATAATATCTAAACAAAAAAGCAAAAATGAAAATTAAAAATGAAACCTCAGTAGATATTGGACTGGAAGATAATAGGAGAGAGTTTTGTTGGAAATTGGGGAATTAGTGTGGGTAGAAAAATAGTAGTCCACCCAGTTCTGGGAACCGAGCCTCAGGTATTGGACGGGTCGCAGGTGGCGGATAGCGAATGCTCCATTAGATATGGTGGACAGCTGCGAATAACGGGTAACTCGAATAAGCAGTCCTGGACCGAGGCGGCAGCACCTGGAAGGCGTGGGGGGTGATCTGTAGCGGGATCACATTCAACTAAGTCCACAAGAGCCCGATGATAGTGCTGTGTCATGGCGAGGAAGGGCTGCCATTAAATAAGCTCTGCCCGTACAGCCTTGTACGATAGGGTTTGGATACTCAAAGGCTAGGAGAAGGAAACTCTGAGGTAAAACCGAGGTCAGGTTAGGATCTCAGAGCTGTAGTGAAGGCAACTGGCCTAGGAGAAGGTGATTCCGAAAGCAAACCCCTGGTCCTCCTAGTTGGGGGTTGGACGTTGGGCCGACAACCCACTCTAGAAAAACCTCTCGTTACGAAACGTAGATTAGATGCCTCGGAAACAGAACTGGAACAAAGGCCAAAGACTAGGACTAGAACAAAAGACTTCAGATTGGGTACTTGGGTACCTGGAATATTAGAACATTAGCGATCCCGGGAGGGAGTAATATATTATCAGAGGAATTAAGTAGGTATAAACTAGATATAGTAGCACTGCAAGAAATTAAATGGCCAAATGCAGGGAAAATCAATACCAAAGAATATGTAATCTATTATAGTGGCACATACAGCGGTCGATATTATGGAGGAGTAGGGTGTGCTGTTAAGAAATCAATAGCTGAATCTGTGATAGGCTTCACGCCAATAAACGAAAGATTGTGCAATATTAGAATAGGTGGGAAATTCAAGAATATATCGGTATTAAGTATTTATGCTCCAACAGAAGATGCAGAAGAGGATGAAAAAGACATATTTTATGGAATGTTAGAAGACGAAATAAACAAGTTACCACGATATGATGTAAAATTAGTTATTGGAGATGCTAACGCAAAAGTAGGAAGGGAAGAGATATGGGCAGAAATAGGAGGTAAAGAGAGTCTACATGAATCAACAAATGACAATGGGCTGAGACTTCTAACGTTAGCCAGCTCAGCAGACATGAAAATTTGCAGCACAATATTTCCAAGAAAACAAATCCATAAAGCTACCTGGACATCTCCGGACGGAAAAACTGCCAACCAGATAGATCATGTACTAGTAGACAGTAGACACATAAGCAGCATTACTAATGTGCGAACAGTAAAAGGAGCAGAATTTGGAACAGACCATTTCCTAGTTTGGACTGTTGTTCGATAACGTCTGTAGACTAAGTTAAGAGTTCCACTGGCTTAGAAAAAGATAAAAAATATAAAAATTATTGATCTTAATAATGATGTAGAGAGTTTTGATCAGTATTGAAGATGTTTCTGCTCTCATAACAATATCCCTCAGAAGTCCATGTCAATAGTTGTTATTTAGACTTGGTATTGGTTCACTATAAAATGGAATAAGTCATTACCTGAAATTGTAGAATATCCATTGTTGGTTGATATGCGAGTGCTCATTGTTATTATAATTCAAACTACAAATTGATTTTGAATTCTAATAGTGCTGTCCCATAATCTCAAATTATAGTAAAAGCATTCAGAATTCATTACAGGTATGAAATTGGTTTATTAGACAAAACTCATTTGCCTTCAAACTAAAAACAATTATTGAACTGACAGAGGAGATCAAAACTTATTTTTTGTTATCAATTTAAAGCTTGACGGAACATTCACTTACAAAATCAAACAAAGTTTATACCTCAAAGTTTCAACAAACAACCTGACCTGCTTCTTGAATACTGCGAAAAAATGGTTGGGTAGTAAAAGTAAATTTACTGTCACACCTCCCTTACAAATCTTACCCATTTATAGTTTCATTCAATGAAGCGTTCACAGCTTTCAACTTTGTAAATAACGTTTCATATTTTCTAAGTAAGTTGTAAACACCGACCTGCCACAACATGTTGAAATCTCATAATTTATGATGCAAAACGTAATGAATTGGGTTGCAAGAAATTGAAATGAAAATCCTTATTTTTACAAGAAAAGTTACTTAGGTTTCTACGTTGTTTTGGCTAGTATAAATTTTGAAAATACTCATCTGATGATCAAATTGATTTGCACTTTCTTTTTCCAAGAGAAAGCAAAGATTCCTGTTTTATTAATTCTTCTCATAGCAACAAGTTTTTGAATGACCACAAAACCATTCGATGATGGTGTCTGGAAAGATATTTATCATTCTAGATTCCATTTTATGCCAGTTCTTTCAGTATGACACATCATCTATGTATCTGTCGAGGTTGATGGGAGGACTGAATGTTTATTGTGAAAGTAAAAATTCTTAAATAACATAGAGAACCATCAACATAGAGTAAAAGTGGGAGAACCATCAACTTTGCATGGTGTCTGAGTGTAGTTGAGTAGGAGGACTGTCAAAGTAGTATGTGTCTGACTCCATCATATAGATGAAATCTCAAGCAAAATACGGCCACTCTAGGTAGAACATATTTTAGGTTAAGTTAAAGACCACTAGGCCAGGAAATATTATATTAATTAGGAGAGATAGGACATAAGCAAACTTACAACATCAAGAATATTCTCTCTCTCTCTGCTCACCTGAAGAAAGTGCCAGTTGCACTGAAAGTTTGTGCACATGTGATTCTTTTGTATTTGTTTACTACTACTCTGGTGTTAGTAGACTTGTCTTCTATGGTAGGTTTGCTGATGTCCTATCTTTCCTAACAAATATACCAAGTAGAACATATAACGCTTCTTGCACCTAATTGTCGTACACATATCTAAAAATTTAAGTCAAACTAAACGATAATTGCACCAGAAATGACCAGTGTTTGACAACCATTTTTGCTGTTATTAGGTATGAGTATTACAATAGTATAATTCTTTTAGAATAATTCTAGTGATCTTACATATTGAAAAATTCATAGTACTGTAATAATAATAATAAATGTCTTTATTTGCAAACATTTGAAAATATTTACAAAAGGGAAAATGTAGGGCCATTAGCCCCTCTCTTACGATTATACCTAAATTAATTCATTATGATTAAAATTAAAACAATGTAAATAAATGATGGCACTGATGGCATGAAGTTATAATCCTGATGCTGAATTGGAAGTGAAAAGTCACGTAAGCCTGTTCACATTGATTTGTCACTCACATGACAGTCGTAATTGATGTGAATAATTGAGTTTCAGCTGTTCTGCTGAGTGATATGTGCATTTGGATCTATTCTTGACACTGAAGCTTATCACTTAGGATGTATAATGAAGTATAAATAATGTATATGTGTATAAAATATGCCTTTTTTGTAAAAATTCATCAAAGTTGTATAAATGCAAGACATTCTTATCCAGTTATTGAAAATATTCTTCCAATTAAGGTATGTAATGTAACAAATACTTTTGAAGAATGATTTTTATTAAATTTTATTGATAATATAGTGTCAGTAAATTTTCCAATTAAACTTACAAAATCAGTAAATAAATGTTAATTCATTATGCAAATAAACTTATGCAAACCTCCCAAAACAGTCTCTTACAAAAAGTTTAGTCAGTATCATATGAATTTAACTAGAAACCTTTTAAAAATATTTGTATGTAACTTTCTTATAAAACCAAAGTAATCTGACTTAACAAATAAATAAATAAAAATAAAAACTATCAAAAGAAAACTTTCCAGTTTATAAAGTTAGATTACTTCTTTATTAAAATATTATTATTGATTTACTTTAGCTAGATGGCTTCTATATTATTTGCAACTATTTACAATAACGCTGATTTTCTTTCTTAAATATCCCATCTTGTATAAATTATAATTGTAAATAGGTTCTTTAGAAATATCAGATGACTAAAAATAATCTTTTTAAGAATACTGAAATTAATTGAATCATAATTTCATAAACTTAAAAATCTGCAAAACTATTGATTTTATCATATGCAGAGAATAGTTGAATTGAAAATGATTCTAAGTGATCTATAAGTGAAATTATTTTGCTTTCTTACTTTTAAATTTGCAAAGAGAAAAATTGGCAAATCAATACTATGAATATTGAACTAAACATTTGTATAAAACACTAGTCAATAGATCCTGCAGGTAATACTTTTAACTTCAAATTATTGTATTTCATATATAAATAATATAATGTTTTTAACATAATTGTAATTTAATTGCATATCCAACAAAATTTACTTAAATTGTGTATACAGTATTTCTAAAACAAATTTTGCGGCCATATTGCCATTCATATTTTGTTACCTTTTAAAGTTATGTGACTTATTCTGGTGAAAATGATATTATAATACTTCCGTCAAAAATAGCATAGTATATTTGAAGCCCCTAAAGGCAAAGTGGACTAACCCCAAAAAGTAAGTTTTGAGATATTAAGTGCTAAAGTTAAAAAATCATATCTTAGGTCAGAAGTTGATCTGGATTGTGATTTTTTTGTAATCTGACAGATTAAACCCATAGAATTATACTGTTTGGTAAATTATTTAAAAAAACACAATATTTCATTTCCAAAATGGCTTCCAAAATTGAGTAGTCCGTTTTGCTTAATGTCCATTGTGGGTTAGTCCATTTTAACATTAAGGTTAGTCCATTTTACTGTTACACCTAACTATGTAAGACCTACATAGATTATAAAGGAGAATAGAGCAAAAAAATAAAAGGCATGTCACAGTTTAGTCCATTTTGACTTTACGACACTTGGATTAACATTGTTCTAATGGGGGATAGTCCAAATATGCACTTAATTTTGTGGGTCAGTCCATTTTGCCTAGAAGAAGATGTGTGATAATGCATTTTGGACTAAACATTTTTTTGTTCTAGAAAAAAAATACAGCTGGTAGAGCTTAGCTTGTTTTACCATTAGATAGAGCTGATTTTTCTTCACCAGCAGGTATACCAATCTCAAAATTGAAAATTTGTGTGTTAGTCCACTTTGCCTTTAGGGGCTTCATTTCAAGTTTGATAAAAACCACTCGATATATTCTTTATGGGGAAAAATTCTATTCACATAACTCCACAAATGTCATTATTCAAAAAACATATTATTTACAAGGAATTTTATGTGCAATAATTTACAGTAGAAAATTAGAGATATAATTGAACGTAATGATTTTGAAAACACTAAAATATTACTTACTACAGTAGTTTTTATTACATAAATTAATTCTTCAATAAAGTAAAAATATAGAAAAAGAAGAACATGATTGAAACATTGATTGCATAAAAATTAATTTAGTATAATTTAAATGTATTAATAGAGATAATGTAAAATGTGTATGTTACATACTAATTATATAACTGTTGTAACATAATTTTTGTATATAGAATTTTTTACTTATTTGTATACCGTATGTAGCCTAAATTTTTTATTTTGATATATTATATTTATATTAGCTGTAAAAGAAAAATTACATTATATTTTAGACATGTATTATGTATGTACATTATGGGCTGTAGTAGTCGGCTTAAAATGGTTGTCAGCGGACGCTGCGGAGAATGGCAGAATTGTATTTAAAGTGTAAATATTAGGACTGGATTCGTAATTTTAGTTTTAAATGTATGTTTAAGTTTTGTAACTCTGGCCATATTACTGGAGAAGTTGTCAGTGACATTTCCCTTTTAGTTAAATGTGATTTTATATGTAATCTATAGAGGAAATAAATCATTATTTCATTTTGTGAAGCTACTTAATTTATTATTATTAATTCTGTAATCTTACCTATGTAATTTTTAAAATTTATTTTTGGCTACAAATTGTTATTTTTAAATTGATACTTTGGTTAAGCTGATATATTAGGAAACATAGTGTTGTCATTATTGATAACCAAGCAACAAAAGACACTTATGATGATTATAAATGTTTGTATTACATTGAAGTAGTATGCACAGTTTTAAAGATTCATTGTAATATTTCTTAAATTCAGTTTAGTATATTTTGAAGTCTATTTCAAACAATAATTATTTTTATATTCTGTGAAGATATAATTGAATTCAACGGTTGTTTCAAACTCACAAACAAAGGCTTTAAGAAAACATAACAAATCTTTCTCAGTGGAACTTGTCGGTCAATGGTTAAGCAGTGATATACGTCCCAGAGCTGTCAAGTGAGACAAATTTACCACCTTAGGTTGGGTGGCAAATGGAAAAGGGACGTGACACATTTCTCACCCCCGCCCGCCCGGGTAATGAGCTATGTCTGCTGAGTACTTTTCTTGCCACCAAAGAAACAACTTAATCAGCAGTGATTTATCGTAGTTAGAGAGTCGATAGTTTGCAATCTATATTATAATTATACTTATTTATTAAAATAATATCTGATGAGATTTTGTTAACGGATCCCTTTATTAATTATTCATCATTAAGACCCCTTATAAAGACTGATCGTGGAGATTTGGGCGAATGAACCTGATGAGTGTGGTCATTGTTACTAACTAAGGTTGACTGTTCCTTAGAGCCATTTATTAATAGCCCAATAGACAGGGCAACTAAGGGACATACAGTTTTACATAGAATACGAACCACGTAGTATTCGTCTGATATTTTGCTGATTAACAAGCCATATACTCAATTCTCTTTCCTTTACAACATCCAGATCCTGATTACCACCCGTCATGGACACTCCAGACTTCTTTGGTAGTGTCCACGTCGATAACAACTATTGAGCAGACGCCATGTCGGTATAAAGAGGACCAAGCATACATATCACCTACAATATAACTAATAACTTGTGTCATTAGTCAGAAAACTTTTACTAAAAATTCTATGGAATGTGAGAAACTGTTTTCTATGTTGTTTTGCCTTACACTGAACCTATATTGAACAAATATTAAGTTATATATTTTCAATAAGCGTCTTATCGATGTAAATAAATTGTCCTACTATTGCGTACATTTACGTAGTTACATTTCCTATTTATGTTATCAATAAGTTAAAGTTTAAATAGATTAAAAATATTATAATTATAGGAAAAACTGTTAAAGATAGAAATGTGTATTTGAATAATAGGCAGAAAGAACATCTACTCCTGCAATAAATTGAATTTGGAAAAATTAAAATTCGCTGGGGTGGTGGCTCAGTGGGTAAGGCTTCAGACTCTGGAGGACAACGTCAGGGTTCGAATTCCCAACTGAGCTAACTTGTTGAAGACAAACTGTACTTCACTTGTTGAAAACAGTTCACACAAAGACCTTATGTGAACTGTTGAGCGTAATTTTTATTAAAAATAAGAAGAAGAAAAATATGATATAGCCCTATTTGAACGGACTATAGTTAGCCGATGAATGGCATAACCTCAACCAAACTCCAAAATGAAAGCTTGATCAGAAAGTAAACTTGACTGTATATTGCAGTAAAATGTGAACCATTGTGTACATCGGAGGTTGACAATCGCGTTGTGTATATTCCCGGAGAACTTACAATTCATAGACACTACCGACGAACTTGCTCTACTCACTCAAAGTAAGATGGATGGTTCTGTTCTGTTTCATAATGTGAGAACAAGTGAATATTATTGTGAATAAGTATTATGTTTAATCTTGATCTACAGATTTTTCATATACCTTATTTGGAAACTAAGAACAATTGGTTTGACATTTATTTGCTAAGTATGAACTATCTGGTTTCTAATAACTAAAGCTTCCGGTAACGACCACGTCAAGGTTAACCACCATATTTACATCACAGCATGGGTGACACGTTTGGTGATATTTACAATATTTACATCACCAAACGTGTCACCCATGCTGTGATGTAAATATTGTGGTTTGTGGTAAATATTTTCTGACAAACTCAGTGGCCAATTAATTGGTTTGTACTATTTCCTCTGTAAACAGTTTGAAAATGAATCATTGAATCTAGAGAGCATTATATAACCCAGATTTTCTTTTCGTTAGCTTAAGCGGCCGGGGTCATTACTAATAACTAAAGCTTCCAGTAACGACCACGTCTAGGTGTTATTTACAATATTTACAACACCTAGACGTGGTCGTTACTGGAAGCTTTAGTTATTAGTAATGACTCCGGCCGCTTAAGCTAACGAAAAAAAATCTGGGTTATATAATGCTCTCTAGATTCAATGATTCATTTTCAAACTGTTTACAGAGGAAATTGTACAAACCAATTAATTGGCCACTGAGTTTGTCAGAAAATTTTGTGATTGTATAAACTGTTATTCAAATTTATCAGGATGACAAAATAACACAGCAACAAACCTAATGTCAAGAATTAACAGTCACTTTTCAAGTCCTGTAGATATATTTCTTCCGTGTGTTTTTCTTTATCAATTAAGTATTTCATATTGCTAATTGAGTGTTAAAGAGTGTTATATTTTTTACTACGGTAAACAAAGTAACACCAGTCCCTTTACACTAAGTTAAGTAGTCCACTTGACTATTGAAGTGGAAGCTCTGTTGCTGACCTGGAGGATAAAGGCTAGTAAACTTCACACAACTAATTAACGAACCACTTCCCTTTGAGTTTATTGAGATGGATAATCAAAGGGAATTAAACCACTGAAGAATATTAGAGAGTGTCAACTAACGGATGTTCAAAGCCAGTGAAAAGGAGCCAACAAACTTCATGCGTTGTGGATTTGAATCTTACAGAGTGACATATGATGTTATAGGTCCTTTTTCTGTGGATTCCATTTTATGGACCATGTCTTCCTGATTATTTTTTAACCCTTTTAGTGCCAGAGGAATTTTCAAAGTTGCTCTCTGCTAGTGCCAGAGGGTTTCTATCAACTTGTACAACTTGTCATTAAATAATTCAAATCTCTGTTTTTATTACACAAAATGAATACTTGTTATACCCAATTGTACATAAATAACCAGTTTATTAAAATAGCCTTACACTATATATGCTATTTTTATCAAAAATAAATTAGGAGATAAAAATGTTTGTTGTCTCTTTTTTTCCTTTGGGCATCTTAATGACTATGATACAAATAGTTGGGCTCTATTCAACTACTTAACTGTAAGACCATTTAGTTATTAAAATCCTGATGAAATTTTACAATAATCTGTGACAGATAAAAGTTAAGTCAATTTTTATGTTGTTCAAAACAGCTGTACAGCTGTTTTCTGACAAGCTTTCAAACCTTTTGTATCAAAATATGACTGAATACTATACAAACATACTACGATCATGGTTTTTATGTAAAGGTATATGCTAAGAAACGAGAAGATAATAAAAAATCGACAAAAAGTTTATTTTTGAATTTTTTAATGAATTTTGTTTGTGACCTCCTGTTAACAGGTTATTGGCATTTTATGCATAGTTTTTTTAGACATCAGGATAATAGGACGTTGGCATTAAAATGGCAAAATAGATAAATGTTTTGAAGAATATTATTAACTTAATGGAATCATTAGGTACTTTTAAGGTGTCCTTCACATCATTTTGATAGTCACTACCCAGCCACTCTGCATATACAGTTTCAGACAGTCTTACAACCCAATACAATAAGAATTCCATGATATTATATTATGACAATTATTTGAATCAATATACACAACACTAGTTTCGTAAGGTGGGTGGGTTATACATGTTCACACAAACAACCCTTTGGTGGCGCGGTGCTGTAATCCAGCTACTTGGGGACAAATTGTAGAGGAGATTGTAGGCGATAGGTTCTATGCACGGTTCTATTAATACAGACTCAGCGTCCGCTTAGTGGTTGCCATCGACGTGAACCCTTCTAGAGAAGTCTGGGGTGTCCATGTTGAGTGGTATTTAAGGTTCAGATGTGTATGGAAGGTAACTGAGTGCCAGGATATTCAGTTAGCTGAAAGAACTACGTGGTTCGGATACCATGTGAAATTGTAGGTCCCATAGATGCTCTAGCTATTGGGTTATTAATAAATAGCTCTTTCTGAGGAACATTCGACCTTATATAGTAACAATGATTACACTTGTTCATCTACATTCATTTGCCCCTCATATTTGTCCATATCTTGACGATCGGCGTCTGAAATTCCCTAAGTATTATTCTAAATTAAACATGTAAGAATACTTAGTTCATTATTAAGACACCGATCCTAGAGATATGAGTGAATATCAAAGACAAATGATTATGAAGAGAGCAGAAGAATGTGTTTATTCATTGTTACTAACCAACGTTGATTATTCTTTAGAAAGATCCATTTATTTAATCTTTCATCTTTTTAATAAACTGGAATATTAATAGCCCAATAGCCAGGACAGCTATGGATCTACAGCTTTGGAACATGGAATCCAAACTACATAGTATTGATCTGGTTTTCAGCTAATTGACAAAACCTGATACTCAGTTTTCTCTTCACTTGACCATCAAACTGAAATCTTAAAAAATTAACTAATAAAGTATTTAATTGTGTATGATTAAAATTCACAGAGCTTGAAGTTGGTTTCGTTTCACTGGCTTTGAAGGTTGTTATTTGGCACTCTGTAATTTTCTTTACTGATTTAATCCCCTTTGATTACTCGTTTGAAAGGGATGATACATTTAATTAGTTGTGTGATGTTTACTAGCCTTTATCCTCCACGTGGCCAACAGAGCTTCCACTCCCCTAGTCAAGTGAACCAATTAACTCAGTGTAAAGTGTTTGGTGGAACTTTGACTACTGAAGTATTAAATATAGACTTTGTAGATTTTAAAATCCTACTGGACACATAAAACCACTTTATTGATTAAGCACACCATTTACCTAATACAAAAGAAATATATTACTGTAATAATGTAGTAAATATTTTTTATCTGTCTTGAAAATTACTAAACTAGAATGATGTGGTTTGTTAGTATTGAAGTTCTTCACAAATTGAAAGTTAAGCTTTTAGGCGGAAATAATGGAATACTAAAGTTATAGAATATAGAATAGAATAATAAGAAATTTTTTTTATTTCTTGCAAAAACATACTACAGATACAGTTTCAATTTAACATATATACAGGAATTTCTAACCATCGCTGCCAGTAAAGATGGTTAGTACATCAAAAATGTCTCTTTTACATCACTTTCTAGTGAGTCAGGCTCAATCAATGTTCATTTCATTCACACACGAGCGGCGTATCTGTGGTGATTGATATACTTAATATTTAACTGAACAACATGACGTAATATAATTAAATCTGAACACATCTTAGTATCAGTAATAAATAATCACAATATCAAGCATTTATTAATCTAACAAAAACATACAACTGAAATAACTTTTAAAAAACTACTGTAAAATATTTGTAAGGGTTTCAATATTGTCAAAAGTAAATAACCATTGTTTAATCCTTTTTGAAAAGTATTCACTAACATTACATTTCCTAAGATCAGTTGGTAACTGATTATGTTATTGTATAGTATAGAATATACTAATTGTAGAATTATAGTTGATAGTATTATTATATACGCTATGCAGTTTTATAGTGAAATGTATATTTACGCTATATAAATATACACTGATTAGGAATAAAGCTTTTCTTTCTCTGAGTTACTCGCTAACATAGAATAAAGTTACTTTTATGATGCTGTAAAACAATATGCATTTCAATATAGGTCAATAAAAATCAGAACAGACATGGTGCATTGACTGCAGTGAGATCTGCGGCTATAAAAATGTTCAAACATTGCCAAACATCGAGACTTTAAACATTATGAATTTAATTTATTTTAAATAGGTACTGTAACATATTATTTGATCTATTATGCTGGTCTTTTACATTATTTTAATTTTTCTAAAAAATCTATTAATTCATTTTGATAGTTATTTGACTAATAGTAGTAGTATGTAGTAAATTCAAATTGTTTCATCCATATCTTTAATAAAAATGCTAATGTAGTTTAACACATTTTAAATAGTAAACTTCATTATGTAATAAAAAGAATTATACAGAATTTGGATGATTTGGATCAATCTGTAGGATTATCTAATTTTCTGTATTATGTCGTTTACCACAATTTCTTAACATTAGGAATAATAATGGTAATCTATTTTTGATTACATTTTATTATGAAATATGAGTAATGTATTATATTATTTTATAGATTTTTACAAATTACAAATAAAAAACTTATTTTTACAAGGCCTTTTACCAGCATTATCAGGCAACACAAATTTATTTATAACCAAATAAATTTGTGTTGCCTGATAATGTGTTCAGTGCCAACTCATATCTCATACTTTATTGTTAATAAGACAGTTTATAATATATTATTTTGTGTATAAAGATGAAGATCAATTGAAGGTAACTCCTATACCATGTTCAGGGCATGTATGAGCATATGACCCACCCACCCACCCATACACGTAAGTGTTATAGATCTACTTACCGACCCATACACTTCAGTGTTATAGACCTACCTACCAACCCATACACGTCAGTGTTATAGACCTACCTACCAACCCATACACGTCAGTGTTATAGACCTACCTACCAACCCATACACGTCAGTGTTATAGACCTACCTACCAACCCATACACGTCAGTGTTATAGACCTACCTACCAAGCCATATACGTCAGTGTTATAGACCTACCTACCAACCCATACACGTCAGTGTTATAGACCTACCTACCAACCCATACACGTCAGTGTTATAGACCTACCTACCAACCCATACACGTCAGTGTTATAGACCTACCTACCAACCCATACACGTCAGTGTTATAGACCTACCTACCAACCCATACACGTCAGTTTTATAGACCTACCTACCAACCCATACACGTCAGTTTTATAGACCTACCTACCAACCCATATACGTCAGTGTTATAGATCTACTTACCGACCCATACACTTCAGTGTTATAGACCTACCTACCAACCCATACACGTCAGTGTTATAGACCTACCTACCAACCCATACACGTCAGTGTTATAGACCTACCTACCAACCCATATACGTCAGTGTTATAGACCTACCTACCAACCCATACACGTCAGTTTTATAGACCTACCTACCAACCCATATACGTCAGTGTTATAGACCTACCTACCGACCCATACACGTCAGTTTTATAGACCTACCTACCAACCCATACACGTCAGTGTTATAGACCTACCTACCAACCCATACACGTCAGTTTTATAGACCTACCTACCAACCCATACACGTCAGTGTTATAGACCTACCTACCAACCCATACACGTCAGTTTTATAGACCTACCTACCAACCCATATACGTCAGTGTTATAGACCTACCTACCGACCCATACACGTCAGTGTTATAGACCTACCTACCAACCCATATACGTCAGTGTTATAGACCTACCTACCAACCCATATACGTCAGTGTTATAGACCTACCTACCAACCCATACACGTCAGTGTTATAGACCTACCTACCGACCCATACACGTCAGTGTTATAGACCTACCTACCAACCCATACTCGTCAGTGTTATAGACCTACCTACCAACCCATACACGTCAGTGTTATAGACCTACCTACCGACCCATACACGTCAGTGTTATAGACCTACCTACCAACCCATACACGTCAGTGTTATAGACCTACCTACCAACCCATACACGTCAGTGTTATAGACCTACCTACCACCCATACACGTCAGTGTTATAGACCTACCTACGAAGCCATATACGTCATTGTTATAGACCTACCTACCAACCCATACACGTCAGTGGTATAAACCTATATACCGACCATACACTTCAGTGATATTAACCCACCCGCCCACCCATACATGTACTGTCGTATAGAAACTCATTGCTGGTGAAAGGCATTGTGAAATAGTATTTTTATTGGTTATTTGTAAAATTTTATAAAAACGATGAAGAATACCAATATCAACTCTATATCAGATTGTCAACAAATATGTATTATTAATTTCTTTCAAAATTAACCTGAAGAACTGATAAATCGATTACTTCCCGTTGCTATATATCATAAAAATGCCTCTTGCTAGCCTAGTGGTTAGCACGTCTGCTTCTTACGCAGAGGGTCACATGTTCAAATCCCGCGAGGTTCACTTAGAAATTTGCTTGATGGGTTTGGACCGTTGTCTCTTAACAACGTATGTACACAAAGTAAAAAGTCACTGGCATCGATAGACTGAAAAAAAAAAAAAAAAAACAACTGATGTTGAAGGCCACTCTGCCTGCGGTCTCTTCCACTTACTTGTTGAACAAGTTCCGACAGGGTAGCGGATCTGAGTAAACTCAAGAAGAGAGTTAATTAGATTACCTACAAGAAAAGCACAGAGAAGTTTGAAAAGAGTTGTGAGAGTCCTTGTTTGTAGCACTTTATGAATGAATAACTTGGAAGTAGCAACACTATGCTTATTTATACTCATTAAATCTTTTCAAAGAACTGCATGAAGTAAACTTCAAATTAACTCTTGTAATAAGTTATTCTAAATAAAATAGTTTGTACTACTTAAATTGAATGTACAGTAACGAATTGAGTAAGATACCTGATGGTGAGGTGGCCCAGTGGTAAAGGCTTCAGACTGTGGAAGGCGAGGTCAAAGGTTCAAATTGTTAATTGAACTAACGGTCAGTACCTCATTCATTGAACAAAAAATTATGCACAAGCCTGCAGGCCCATTTAAAATATATCGATATTTATTTTGGGAGTATTGTGATCAGAAAATACTATATGAGTATAATTTTTAAGAGCTTTAAAAAATAAAAAATATTTTTTCGATGCAGTATTTTTAATTTGGGTAGTAGAGAGTTGATTTTTATATGCAATATTGTTGCTGCTTCTTTAATAGAGAGAGTTTTTAAACAAATGGCAGTTGAAGTGATCTACAGTAGATCGTTTGTGAGATTGAGACTAAACATTTGCTTTTAAATTGTTCATAAATTGTGGATCAGTCTTATTAGTATAAAAATACTATTTACAATGTGCTTAGTATTCCAGTCTTAGACAAATTGCTAAAATAAACCAACTCACATTTTCAACATTTCATACAATAATTTTCAGCTAGACTTTACCTAATCTAACGGATTGTATTCCACTTATTAAACTTAAATAGAACTTAGACATACATTGTCAATATGAGGTAAATAGTTTCAAGAATTTATTCGCTAGTAGCTTGTGAATTTTATGAATTTCTTTAGAATTGGAGTAAAATATACAGAATGGTATCCAGTTTGGACATACCATATTTTACAGGATTGTTTGTAACGTCAAAACAAACAAACAATGCAGTAGGACATATGTCATATCTCGATCTGTTTTCTGTCTGCGTGTGATTTTTACAAATAATTAAATGTCTCAAAACAGTTTAGGAAACAATACTGAAATTCGTTGTGAAAATTGCTCTTAGAAATACATGTATAATCTTAGAAAAAGATTGTATACTTAAAATTATTTGTTTCAAAATGGTGACCGCCAAACATTTCTGACTTAAACATCTATAAAAAAATCAAACAATTTAGAACAAATTAAGAAAACCAATTTCATATTATTACAAAAATCACGAAAATAGCACCCTCTGAAGTATATACCCAAATTAAAAAAGTAGTCTGAACTTTAAATAAATTATATTTTCCAAGTTATATTTTCTACTATGTATGATGCGTTTTATAATAATATTTATTTAAAACTGTTACATTATTGTATAAATATTTTTAATTATTTGATATAATATCTTTATATGTAGTACCCCTATTTAAGCATTTCATTTCATGCAATTAATGTTAATAAGATTTAACCAAAACAATAGTAAGACTATAGTAATATGTTATTTTCATATATAATTGAATGTTGGATCATATGTTAAAACTTTTATACTATTTTCTTAAACATATGACTATATAATGAAATAATTAGTTCAAGATTAACAAACAAAAGAAAGGTTTTATAAAACTTCGCTAATAACTGGCTTTAATGTAGCCCGTTACAAAAGAGCACTTTGCTCCTTTCCGTTTTTTGCTGTCTCCCTCTATTTAAAAATTTTACCACAAAATACTTTTAATGCTTTGCTTTAGCTAATTATTTTATAGTGAGTGAAGAATAGTATTATGTACTGTGATAAACATATTTTCTGTTTGAAACGAAAAAAAATAGTTCCTACGAATTTTCAAGTAATATTAGTATATATTCTATACAAATAATATGAGAATTGATCCAGTAATTCCTAAGTTTCAGAAATTCATTATTTACTGTCAGATCGAGGCCGCTATTTTTGTAAGTCTATAATTTTTTTACATTATAGCCCTTCAAAGCCTTTGTACGTACTCAGTTATGACTTTTATCTTCTCCATCTATATGTTTAATTCCGTAGCGAATCGATCGCCACATGATTTCTGGAGCTAGGAAAAGGCAAGATAGCTACAGTAAATTTAGTTTAAAGCGTAAGGAACAAGTAGAGTCTTTTTTACAGGGACAAGTATTTTTTACATTTATCTATCAGAAATGTAAAAAATATTACCTGGACTCCACCCCACTGGCTCTATAAGATCTGATAATTTTCTCACCTCATTGTTTTAATTAACACATATATAAGCTGTTTAAGTTTATATTATTTACGTTTGTGAACATTAACATGATTTGTGTGGATTTATAACCATCTGATTAAAATAACAACTGTTAAAAAAATGAAACTAAATATTCATTCTTATGGAAACTAGAGTACATTCTTTTTTTGTTCTGTTAATTTTAACTGTCTTGAAATTTTTAGGGAATGTACATTTTGTACAGATGTGCACTAAGAAAAGATTTTTCGAAATTATATTAGAAATAGCCTTTAAAAGTAAAATTATATGTTACAAGAAGAAAATAAAGCTGATAAACAAAAACAATACCAACTATTTTGTCTGTTACTTGTCATCATAGTTTTATATATTTCAGTTGACATATCAACGTTAACTCATTCACAAACCAAGGCTAAATAACGAGGTGTTATGAGCGCAGCGAGTGACTGAGTTGGCACGCAAAATGCAGATAGTTAGCACACTGAATTGTAATAAAACAGACTTTTTTGAGCTTAAAAAAGAACAAAGTAACGTATAAATCAGGAAATATCGGTGGTTGGGAAATTATCGCTAAATAAAAGAAGCACTGAAGTAATCTCTTGCCACCTTCCAGGAAATTAACAAGGGGTTAGGGAAGGGGAGGCGAAGGAAGAATTCATTTTTCTATCAGCACCGAATTTCCTCAGCACCCAAACGCGTGACTCAGATACTTTATGTCATCTGACACTTCCTTCCGCTTCGTTTACTCTCTTTTATAATATTACCTTCTCTCATTTCCAAAATTTTAGTGCTTTTGGAGGTGTAATGTTTTTAAAACTTGGAGTATGCAAAAAGTATGTTATATAAAATCTAATTAAGTTGACTTTGTTCTCGATTAATTTATACGAAATATTTTGATTAATTCCAATTTCAAATGAATAAAAAATTTCAACGAAGATAATCTGTGAGTATCCAGGAAAATACAACTGCCTTTTTTCTTAAAGGAGGAAATTGGGAAAATAGAAGTGCAAAATGAAGTTCAATTAGTCTGCACAAAATTTCTGATTGAAAAAGTTTAATATTATTAATTGAGTTGTATACACTATTTAATAAGGGAAGAATGATGCACGATTAACAACATTTTTAATTATACATTGTTAATTTATGGGTATAACAACGAATGGGTTAGTATTTTAAAGAAAGTAAAAAATGAAGTTAATTCAGGCTTTTTTTGATAATTTTGAAAAAAAATTAAATTTTAGTGGAAGAGCTAATATTGTAAAATATTTATTTATTATGACTAAGAACAAATATTGTACATATTTAAAAAAGTATTCTGAACTAACAAATGATTTGTCGGGGTCAAATTTTATTTTATATGTACAAGCATAGCGCTATCAAAAATATACTTCTGAACTATTAAAAGTCTATTATTAAGTACTTCCTTTTTTCCTGAAAGGTTTTTCCTTTATTTTTCTTAAAAATCATATCTATAACTAAGCTAAACCAGTCTAATGTTGATTAATGAATCTAAAAAAGTCCTTGGTCAGAAAGAATCCTAATAGCAACTGTCAAATGTGCTTTTTAACTTTAATGAATTCAAAAGTAAACAGGAAAGGTGATCTATTATCATGGTTTTTACAGATTTACTAAAACTCTCTGAACAACGATAACTAATCCTTTTGAGTATACTTAATGGACCTAGACGGAAACACTAAAACTGAAATGAAATAATATCATTTTATAAGTGTACAGTAAAATCAGTGGTATAACCCATAAAATGAAATGTAACGGCTCAGAACGTGATTCAGATACAGGGGTGTACTGCGGGACTGGTCTCTCGAGACTAATGAAGGCGCTACATTATAATACCTTTTATAATGAATTTAAATAAATATTTTTTTAAAGAAATCTAGAGAGGAT
Source organism: Stictocephala bisonia (assembly GCA_035578905.1). Lineage (NCBI taxonomy): Eukaryota > Metazoa > Arthropoda > Insecta > Hemiptera > Membracidae > Stictocephala > Stictocephala bisonia. Next base: position 184,393 of record JAQJVL010000976.1, on the reverse strand, counting down.
GTGTGGTCTATTATTAAATTCTATATACAGTATGAATATTTCTCTGAAGAATTATATTATAAAATTTTTCCTCATTATAAAAATATTAACCACAAAAAATTAAAACCTCGTAAATAAAAACACAGTGTAACATCAAGTAATGATAAAAAAAAAAAAAAAAAAAAAAACAAAAAACAAAAACAAAAATCTAAAAAAAAAACAAAAACAAAATTATAATAAATAAATAACAAAACTCTCAGAAACAAGAAGTATACGTTTGTGTTATAAGAGCTTTTTATATTTCTAAAACGTACAAAAAATAATATTGTCAGGATATTGCTACAAATTTGCCATTCAGTTGCTAGAAATAAAACGATTAACGGCCATAAAGGTCAGTTAATTTTAATTGCTTACAATTAAGAGTTTATCAACATAAAAGTTATAATCATGAGCAATGTTTACATATTATGCTGATATCAGTAAATATAACACTTGACCATAAAATAGAACTATATAAATTAATAAACACAGAGCCCATCCTTCAGAAAGAAAATGAAACTATCTTAAAACAGTAACATTTTGTCGTTTACCAAATAAAGCTGTTTATTAAATAGAATACCTAACGTCGAGTAATACATTTTGAGTCATATTTTAAGTGTTATTGGCCTAGATTTTACACAATCTTCGTTTAAACACATTTTGATCATTTTTAAATGTGCAGAGATTATTAGTTAAATAATTAGAAAAAAAATATATATGAACCTCATAGTGTGTTATTAACACATTATATTTTATTTATTTAAAGAATATATATTTTATTTTATATGTTTTATTTTGTTTATTTTTTTCGTTTGATGACTGTGATACTGACTGATAGATATGATTTTTGAGTACCTTGAACAAAACTACTAATTATAGAAATAAAATAGTAACCCTTGTAATTCCGATTGTCAGTTATAATAGAGCGTAATTATTTACTACGTGTTATGACAGTAATAGGAGATTATTTTCTTGCTATCATTTAATTTATCTGCTCCTATTTTTTTATCGCTTTTTCACTAGTCGATCCCCAGTAGCCGAGAACTGATATATAATACAAGAAGTATTTCCTAGTTAGTCCCAGGTGGTTGGACCGGTAGAATGTTTAGTAAAGTGGTATTTGCTGCGTTTGTTCAGTCGTGTTTGTCGATATATGATTACTATTGTCGGTTGTCCTGGTTCGATACATCAACTCGATCACTGGGACAATATTGTCATCCTACAAATAGCATAGGTGATTTATCACACATACCCCTTGGGCTAGCAATGTATGATGTGTTTGATAATCAAAATTACTCGAGTCATTAATATTTATTTTATTAGGTCATTAACGATATATTACCAGGAATATATTACATATTCATTTGAACTTTCAACATGTTATATGTAATTAGACAAAATTGTTAAAATATGGATTACAAAACAATATTCCAACTACGATAAAACTGAAATAAACCAAAACTTAACGAAAATGTTAAAAAATTATACAAGTACAATAATAGATAGTAATTTTAAATACTATAAAGCTTTATTTAATGTGGTCGAGTAACTTATGTATCACGTTTGTCAACCGGTGTGCAGATTTATTGTTAAATATTTATGGAGTGTTTGTAAACAAATATTTCCATCTTATTTTCAACTAAAACGTAAAACATTCACTGGTTATTGTCAAATTAAAAAAATATCAAAAAAGAAATTATAAAAATATTTCAGTGTTGTTGCTGTACTATGAAAGGAATTGTAATAAAAATAAACTTGCTAAAATTAATTTAGAAATAACGCGTATTTTGAGAATAAAAATAATTAACACATTTATATAAAAATCTTTATATGTTTTTTCTAGCTGAATTAAAATAATGTTAACATTTCAATTTGAAGTTAAAGTAAGAATTAATTTAAGAAAAATTCTCAGCTCATTGCACGATTCAATTTAAAATGAATGCAATTCAAACGGCAAGAAACTGTTATTAAAGTTTTCCAAAACGGTAAATACCAATCTTGTGGGAAATAATTTAAAAAAATGAAATTAGACGCAATCAGCACACAATGTATTTCTGAATGACAGCTTAACAGCTGTTAGTGACAGTTTAATAAAGAGAAAATTTGACAGACTTCCATTCCTTTGTATTTACATTAAATTTATACTTTTCTGTATTAAAAAAACTTTTAAATGTTTATTGGAGTATTTATATTAATTAATTATAATGCTGACAATTAGCCTTTTCTTATTTTCATAAGATATCATATGTTAAAAGTTTTAAATTATATATTCAGTACCTTTCAACTTTAACATATATTCGGAGATCCACATCATATACACAATTATTATTTAAAAGTATTAGAAAATAGTTTTTCCACAAACAATTCATGTTAATGTACTGCATCCATGCATAAATTACTGTAATACATAATAGAAACACCTTTATTCAAGGAAAATAGCTTGAAACACAGAAAACAATAAATTAGAAAACACCTGGATGTTTTGTACGCTCAATAACCATGTCTAAAATCAAAAACAAAAATATACATTTTCTTGTGAATTTTCTGGAATAAAAATGATATTTATTTATTTATTTACTATTCTTAAGACGCTTAAACGTAAAATTTTCAAATTATATGTAAATATGGATTTCATGTGAGCGTATGTAGTCTTCGTTACAAACTAAGGCTAAATATTTCTTAGAGAGCTTCATTAATAAATTAAAATGAACAGCTGTTGCTATCAGCTGACGCCTTTCAAAATTTGTTTCGTTCTGATTGGGATTGAAATGATAACATTTACCTTATTAGGCTGGCCTTTAACCAACTGGACTATATCATAAATGGCTACCAAAAAAAAAAAATAAAAAAAATAAATAAAAAAATAATAGCAATGATAATTTAAAGTAAAAATATGTAATTTGTAAAGACAATAAAGGAACCTACTTGATATCCAATCCTCATTCCATTACAGTTATTTAAGTTTCTAATTATTTATTTGTTTGCAAGACACCGATCGCCTAGACATGGGTGAGTATGGATTTAGAATGAGTGTAGATGATTTAATGTAACCATTTGTTACACATTAAGGCCAACTATTCCTTAGAAAGTGTCGTTAGTTAATATCCCAATGACAAATGAACAGCTGGTGGTTATCAGCTGATTCCTTTCAAAACGTGATACGACTCTGATTGGGATCGAATTAAGAACTTTTATCTTATGAAGCTGGGATTTAACCAACTATGCTACCAACCAATCATATAAAAAATACGTTTTTTGACAACGAACAAAAACGGCAAAGCAATTTGACGTTGCTAATTCAATAAAAACAATTGAGTCATTAGCTGAACTGTACGTCCGAGTATTTTATTGAATATTTTATTGAATTGGAATGTATTTACAGTTTAATAATGAATTTGTCTTAATGTTCACAACTATGTTTTTGTTGATTTTAAAGTTTAAAGCCATTATAACATCTATTTATTACTCAGTGTACTGTACATAAATATTGGCTGTTTTATAATTTAAGTAGTGCTATATTTAGGATAGCTCCTATAACACTCTAATTGTTTTAAATTTGTGTAATTGTTTATCTAATTAATTATTTCAAAATTCCCCTAAAACACTGTCCTATACTATCCACGCTAATTACAACCCTTGGAAAATTACAGGCTACAATAGTCGGTTTCACCGTCTCCAATAAAAACACCGGAGACAATTTATTACACGCTAATGGCTTCTTTGGTCGTTTTAATTAATTTTCGGTACAGAGAACCCCCGAAAATACTGTTTAGGTAATTTGGAGTGCAAGTTTTATATTGTTTCTTTGTTATGGCTCCTCGTGCTATTGTTTTATTACTTTATTAATTTATGTCAAAATATATTCTCATTTTTATTTTAGGTATAAATTATACAGGATGGAAAAAATAAGGAAACGCTTTCACAACTGTTCTATGACTTCACTGGTAAAAGTGAAATCTTGTACATCATCATGGTTACAAAGAACACACTTGTTGATGCCATTGTCGACATTTCATCTTTTCAGGGGGACGGCCCACGTGGAGTTGAACGAAAATAATTAATGTAAGTGTAGGTCGAATAGGAACATTTCGATAGGAAGATTATCCTGATCAAAAATTATACTTTTTGGAACACAATAACTAAAAAATGAAATTATCAAATTATCTATGGAAAAAATAAAGTTGTTGCGAAAGCGTAGAAATATGGAAACGTTCTCAAAACAACTTTATTGTGCCAGACTACTGGCGCTACCTGTGAAGGCAGAACAAGATTTCACAGAGTAGGAAACCGGCTTCACGGGACCTATATAATGATGGCAAATATTTTCAATATATCAATATATCGCAAACCAATTACCGATCAAACGACAATATCGAAAGAGAAATATCAATATATCGGGTAACCTATGTATCGAATTGCAAATGATTTATCTGTTTAAAACCATGCATTAACTCTTATGTCATCACCAAAAATACATTCATGTTTTGCTGTCACTATTTAGAATAGCCCACTGAAGGTAAAAATTAAATACATTTATCTACACGAATCAAGTTGTGGTCTGTGGGGTTGAATGAAAAAAAATGATTCAAAATAATTATACCTTTAATTATTATGATAATTTTAAAAACAATAATGTAATTACAATGTTAATTTTGCTGTTCAAATTTAAAAATACCACTAGGTGTCTTATAAACACTAAACATTAAGCAAATAAATTCACTTAACTAAATTTTAGTGCATTCTAACATACTAAATACACGTAAAAATACTAAATAAATTTACTTTATTATTTCAATGCATGTTTTGTACTCATAAGAAGCAATTTAAATGTGTTTTTTATGAATCGTGATAATTTTGAGAAGAGAGAATAACTTTAATATATAGTGATATGATATATCGGACCAAAATATCGATATGGCCGATATTATTGAAAGATAATATCGATACTAATATATCAATTTATCGAAACATATTTATCGATATCACCGATATATCGTTGCTACACCCACATGAGCGAACAATCTTCTTGTTTCTTTAGTTAATGGTCTTACACAAGATGGATTTGATTCAATCTTCTATCAGATAGAATACGATCCAGTGAAATGGTGTCAACTAGTTTTCTTTGATGTATCTACCTTCATAGAACAACGTCTTACCCTTATGAAGTGAATCTTCGATGTTCCAAGGTATAAAAGTTTGTTCAGAACACATTATACTTTATAAAGTGAGATTGTGCCTCGGTGAATGAAGTGGTAGTAAATGAAGTGGAAGGAAAGTCAGATTACATAAGTTTCCGAGCCTCTTGGTTTTGACAAGAATCAGTTGTGACGTGGAAGAGAAGACTTAATACCTTCGTCAAATTTCTTTACCTTTTTGGTAAAACACTGCTAGAAGATCACATTTTATCACCTGTTGAAATCATAAATTTCCCATTCCAATCACTGATTTTCTATATTAATTTTTTAAATAGCTACAAAAACAAATAAAATAAATACTAAAAAATATTAATAGTAAATAAATACCTTATTTAATTACAAAAACTACTGTAACTTTTTCTATCTTTTATAAAGTTTTTTTTTGGAAACGTATTTTACTATATGTTGATTACTTGTTATATAAACAAAGTGTTATAAAAACATTTTCTTAGCAAAGAAAGTTTAAATATATGCCATAAAGTAGGGTAAGGCTACAGTGTAATAACATAAAGTCGCGGAGTCTATTTATACGTACTGTGGTAATGACCCACCCGCCCACCTATATACGTACTGTGGTACTGACCCACCCATATACGTACTGTAGTACTAACCTACCCACCCACCCGTATACGTACTGTGGTACTGACCCACCCATATACGTACTGTAGTACTAACCTACCCACGCACCCGTATACGTACTGTGGTACCTTATGGAAATGAACCTTTAAATTAAAAAATACCTTTTGTACCTTTAAAAATATAATTATTTTTACATTTAAAAAAATGAAAAACATCTTAATGCCTTCAGTTATCTGTAAAAAACGCAGTTATACAAAATTAAATTTGTACTTGAAATGGATTTGTCCTAACGCTGATTTAAAATCAGTTAAATTCACCACTTCAAAAGGCCACAAGTTCTAATGTGGTGGTTAAAAAAAATTTTATGTATTTTTCCTGTCTCAAGGGAAGGTATTAATATTAATTAGGTTCTCAATTTTTATTACAAAATTGAGAAATAATTATCTCACAGAAAACTGATTGCACCACTATAAGCAGGAAATGTTTTAAATAGCTGTTTGTGGCAATATTGTATGAACACTAAAAAAAGTTAATAGAATCACTCACTGTAACTGTAGAATTATAAAAAATATAGAACTGGATTAACTATGAAATATACATGTTTTATATATATTGACCCACCCACCCGCCCGCCCCTACACTGTACAGTGGTATTGACCCAACCACCCACCCACCAACCCATAAACGTACAGTGGTATTCACCCACCCGCCCACCGTACACGCACAGTGGTATTGACCCACCCACCCACCCATACACGCACAGTGGTATTGACCCTCTCACCCACCCATACACGCACAGTGGTATTGGCCCACCCACCCACCCATACACGTGCAGTGGTATTGACCCATCCACCCACCTATACACGTACAGTGGTATTGATATATATAAATAAGAAGTTTTGTTAAACCTTGTAGTATTGCACACATTTTATATTGTATAACACTTATTTTATTCCTTTTCGGTTATTTTACTAGATATATTTTGAGAACAATACGTTCTTTAGATGAATTTTCTCATTGTTACTTACTTTTGTAAAATATTACATTATTTAACGTTTTTTAGGTTAATATTAATAATGGAACAGTGGAATGAAACATGAGATAAGCTCAATATAAGCTTATACACTTTATATATTTTAGTTAAACAATTTACTATGTTTTAATAATAAGATATATAGAATTGGTCCAACTCAGTTCAAGAACTGTAAACGTTACTGTAAAAGTGAAATGTCGATGATAAATACCTTGGTGTTTTGTTTACATTCTCACAGAAAACTTATTTTTCACTTTATCTAAAACCTATTTACTCTCTCATATTTCAACAGCTTTAATATGAATATAATCAATCATCTTCCTAGATTTAGAAACTTTACGGGGACCATTCATTACGGAATTAAGTATATAGATACACAGTGGAATAAAGTTATAGGTTATATTTAAAATGAAGACATTTTTCAAAATCTCTAATGCATTCTGGAATTGATGGGTTAAAATGCTGCTGTTTAAGTTAACTTTCCCTCGTAATACCCCTCTTACCTTTCCCTGTATTCTGGATTCTCATTTCCATAAACACAACCATCTGGAAAATGTCTTGGAACCTGTCCAAGGCAATACTGTGCCGTTTCCGTGCACACCGACTTTATCCACCACGACGTCAAGTCTAGAATGCCAAATCCAGCCCCTACGACATCAGATTTGTTCAGAGCATTAGAGGAAAAATAATGTAGTTAAAACACGAAAGAAAAGTGAGGTTATCCCTAAAAATTTCGCTATACGATGTCCCTTTTTAGCGTGGAGAAGATATAGGAGAATATTTTTGAAAAGGTTAGTAAAATAATACAAATTTCCAAATTACAAATTCGAAGTACAGTAGAGTTCTATTTAAAACCGGTCTAGCTCATGCCAAACTACCGACCTATACAGAATATAAGTAAATTAACTTATTTTATTTTTTAAATAAAAATAATTCTATCACCTACTCTAACTTATAAAGCTGAAGAAGTTTTAAATAATTACAAGATACTTTTTATATACATTATAAATAATAATAATAATAATCATCTTTATTTTTCTCTTTTACAACGACATAATTTACATATCAAAACATAACTACAACATACTACAAATATAGACATTACAACAGACAACATAAGAAATATAATACATAACAACCAAAACAAATTAAGAAAAATAAGTCTAATATATATATGCCAAGTCTGATCTTCATATTATAAATAAATATATAGTGATGACACCAGTGAAAAACAAAGAAGTAAACCTCCAAGGCTAAGCCTGTGTGGAGGAGCACTTAGAAATGTTATTCAATGCTTAATAATGCAATAGACACGTACAGTGATATTGACCCACCCACCCACCAATACACGCACAGTGTTGAGGACATGCCAGCCCACCCTTACACGTACAGTGGTATTGACCCACCCGCCCACCAATACACGCACAGTATTGAGGACCCACCAGCCCACCCTTACACGTACAGTGGTATTGACCCACCCGCCCACCAATACACGCACAGTATTGAGGACCCGCCAGCCCACCCTTACACGTACAGTGGTATTGACCCACCCGCCCACCAATACACGCACAGTATTGAGGACCCGCCAGCCCACCCTTACACGTACAGTGGTATTGACCCACCCACCCACCAATACACGCACAGTATTGAGGACCCGCCAGCCCACCCTTACACGTACAGTGGTATTGACCCACCCGCCCACCAATACACGCACAGTATTAAGGACCCGCCAGCCCACCCTTACACGTACAGTGGTATTGACCCACCCGCCCACCAATACACGCACAGTATTGAGGACCCGCCAGCCCACCCTTACACGTACAGTGGTATTGACCCACCCATACATATCTCTATGGGTATGCAGTATACAGGTAATGTCCCATCCGCCCACCCATACACGTACAGTGGTATTGACCCACCCATACATATCTCTATGGGTATACAGTATACAGGTAATGTCCCATCCGCCCACCCATACACGTACATGTTCAGATAATCTTCCACTGATTCCCTAGTTAACGCCATTTTCTAACTTTATTTCCAAATAAACTTATATTCTCAATTTTTATCAACTCTAAAGAAATTTTGTGAAATAAATATGATCCTAATAATCAACAGATTTGTTATAAAACGTGTTCACAGGCCTTGCGACAAAAGTAGCGTCATGATTCCTTTATTTCGATTTGTAAACATTGCTTCTACTGTTACCCTTACTTCTAATAAAAAAGATTCTCAGCACATTATACACATAAAGTTGTGTAAATGGAAGAACTTTAGGATCTTTTCCGTTATACGTATACCACTATTTAATGTCGGATCTTTTCCGTTATGTGTCAGCAATCCCAAAATACTTCCATATACATCGCGCCGCGGCAGTTATGGTTAGGTTAGGTTAGCATAGCCTATTGTAGAATGTTTTTACAAATTACAGATTCATTCTACAATATAATAACCTAACCTAACCATAACTGCCGCGGCGCGATGTATATGGGCGGCCTCGATGTATTGGGATTCTAAAGGTTGAAAATGAGGAAAACATGTTTTAAATCAATAAATTGAATACCGTGTTCCGTTATTTATACCAAACAATGGTTAAAATGTATTATTCAATATATTTAAATAGTGGTATACGTATAACGGAAAAGATCCGAACTTTATAAGAAGAAAACAAAGGTAAGGATGAGTCATATCTAGATTGTTTTGCTATCAGTCTTGTACACTGTTTTTGCAATGCAATTAGTGTCTTTAAATTAGAATAGTACGTTCCTCCCCAGCATACGACTCCGTACTCAAACCTACTATGAACTAGAGAAAAGTACAGTGTTCTTAAATTATTACTGTCAAGCATGTTTTAAAAAAAATTAAAATATTCTAATTACGTATTCAATATTTTTCTCAGGCCATTCTTAACGGAGCATTACTACGCAAGATGACTCCTAAATATGTTATAAAACTTTCTTAAACCAATAACTGATAAAATAATAAAAAAGTATGTTTGTAGTTTACAAAAAAACAGTATGTTCATCCTGACATAAAACGGTTGAAAGATTTGAATAGATTCTGTGTCTTAAAATTCTGCAGAATGTTGTGGTGTTTTAAAATAACTTTAAAGGCTGAATTAATACTTCAGTAGCTGTCTATGTTAATGGGGATATAACCTGTCACTTAGATGAGTTCTTAATTATTTGAATTTTACATAACTATTAGGGTCCAATAAAATAATAGATAACTAGGGGAACCCCTGCACGCTTCGCGTGCCAGTATCGTCACTCGCAGCGCTCGTTAAACCTCTCCATTCGGCCTGTGACTACAAATAATAGTAGGTTAACTGTCTAACATAAAATAACAATATTAAATTTATTTGCAATATCTCACTCACACTACTTGCGTTGCTACCTGTTTGTTAGTATAGACACCCAATGGTATTACTTAGCCTATTTCAAACGTGTTTATTTAATTTATTTTTGTCTAACAGCTGGGGATTAATTAAACAAATAAAATAACTTCGTTAATTTACCATTGAAACCTACAATCGAATGTGAATAAAACCATGATTACAACCTTCCCTGGTTTAACATTATGATAGATCTAACCTCCTCAATATTACAAACGTCATTGTTTACATTCCAACAGCTGTTAAACTTTTTGGAAATCATTATCTACATTTGAACAGTTGTTACTTTTCGATTCACTTAAATCTCTCTCCATGTTATTCTTATGGCCAAAAAACATATTTTGGGGCTTTCCATGCCCTTCGGGGTAAACATACTGAAAAATTAAGACCTATTGCACAACTGTGAGCAGAGGAAATATTTTTGACACCTCAACCATTTAATTGGTTTAAGAGAGGAGTTGCATTAAAAAAAAAAACAGCTTTAAGCCTACGTATTATATATAAGGATTTTGTATGACTAAAAGCATCGTTATAAATATCAAAACAACCAAGAATAAATATGTCTTTATTAAATGTCATACATTCACACTTCTGCCATTGATTGGATTGAGTATAAATAAAACTGAAAGGACATGTACGCAAATATGAAGTTTGCAGTTATATAAATACAATAATAAACGAAAAGTACACTAGAGGCAAATCCATTACAAAAATAAATAAAACAAGACCGAAGTGGAACAGACCTTACTATATGACTTCATTTCCAGAGCCTCGCGTCTCCTACTCCAATTATTTTACGAGTTCCATCTGCTGGTAAATATGACTACATTTTCTCTATTTCCCCCATTCTTCCGAGCATTTCATACGAAAATTTATGTCCATAGTAAGTCTGAATTTATTAGGGGATGTAAAACGAATTTTATCTAGTGTATTACCTGAAGAATCTGATGTATGTAATCCAGTTCACTAATTTACGCGTACAATTCCATAATTTTAAAACCAAATACAAAATTTTAAAAGTCAATTACTTTTAATAAATATCTGAGTGGTACTCTACTCACCTCCAGAGCTCCATGGCTCACATTCCGGGATGGTGAACGGTAAAAATAAATGTCAAGTCCCCAATTTTCAACCAGGATCGTGAGGCAATTGGGAATCTACGACCTCAGTGGTGAATTATAGTAACAAACACTGGAACTATCAGCGTCGGACCCCAACGTGCAATGTACACATCACCGAACACAACACCGTTCATGAAAAAAATAAATATTATATCAAAATAATTTTTTGATTTATTGTTTGTGGTTCCTGAAATATTTTGGAGGAAAATCAGTATTAAAACAAGGAAGTACCATTATTAAAAAACCATTTGTAATGATGGGGGTATTTTATGGGATATACAAGAATCGTAGGAAATTTCCCGTTCCCCGTGAAGAAAACATAGGTCGTAGAGTTTCTTCACGAAATGATGAAAAACTGCTAACGATTCTTGTCTTCCTTATCAAAGAAGTACAAATAATGTCGATTTCTTTTCTCTTTACGCCAGTGGAATGTTTTACTTTATTTACAATAGTTGATAAGGTACAACGGGCCAAACCCCTAAAATAAATATTTTAAGTGGACCTCCCAGGATTTGAACCCGTGACAATTTGCATATGAAACATAAGTGCTAACCACTAAGCTAGCAAGAGGCTCTTAGACTGTTGACTGTCCCCTAGATCCTGCTTCCCCCACTTCCCGAATATCGATGGCCCTTCCAGTCCCAACTCCTGAGGGACGGCTAAGTACCTAATACACTTGAAGAACCCTCCCACTTATTTCAGTAACATCGACGATCGACAAAATCCTACAACCTAAATCAATTAACAAAATTTTTATAGGTCACTAACGATGAAATATTATTTTTTAAAGTAGTTTGACTGTATAAACGTATATAGTATAAGGTATCATTAATAATATTTAATATTTATCAACAAGATTTTAAGAACTTTATTTACAATATACAATGAGTGTTAACCACGCACATTTGATGAGTTAGTTGGGTAAACGAGATATTGGTCATTATATATCGTTTAATGAGGAAAACTGACACAGTACGAAAATGTACGTATCTATATATTTTTCATTTAAACGAGTTAAACTATCAATGCGCCTAGAATAAAAATTAATCTAAAGTATAATCATAACCATACATCACATTAAAATAAAACTCATCATAGACGATACAAAATGATTCTACGGCACAGAAGTACTACTAATAGAGTCTAGACTTTCAAGGACACTCACCATGATAGATGTGCTGTAGAGTTATGGCACATATGTATCTTTCATGAATACGTGGGTAAAACAAAAATGTATTCTCCATGAATCACGTAAAATCTCCTAAAGAATATCAAAAGACTGGAACATGATACTGAGTTAGTGCGGAAAACGTTTAACCTTTTGAAAGACAGTTTTAAAAGAAAAGGTTCTAGGGAGAAATTTAGGTAGTTGGTAATATTTTGTAGTAGCTAAAAAAATATTTAGCAAATTCTACCAAGCACCATTGTTTATTTTCATGAATTCAAACAGAAAATACATCTCTTTTTAAACAAACGTTCTTTAGAGGCTATTGTTTTATGAAGTATAGTTTATCTCAGTTTTAGTTGCCAATGTTAACTAATATCGTATTTATAAATCAATGTTTATAACGCCATAAATTTCCTCCTTTCAAATTCCATTACAAAAATATCTACTTATACTTTTCAAATAATGAACTTTTCATCTAGAGACACATGTTTAGTAGACTGACTGCACAGCCTCTCTCACGGTACCACTACCTCACATCTCACGGTACCACTACCTCACATCTCACGGTACCACTACCTCACATCTCATGGCACCACTACCTCATATCTCACAGTACCACTATCTCACATCTCACCCTACAGTCTTGGAACATATCGCCAACTGTAAATTATAAACCAGTTAGATCAATGTCACAGTGATATGACAAAGTGAAGGTCTTTGGGGAACACTGGTTTATTTGACTGACAGCACGGCCTCCCTCAAGGTCCCAGGGGTCCGATTATACATACAGAAGTAATTGCCCTCCCACCACCCAAACATGTATAATGGTAATGACCCATCCAACACCCACATACGTACAGTAGTAATGACCCACTCACCCACACATAAACGTGCAGTACTTCTCATATACATACGTACGTATATATATATATGAGAATACACTGTACGTGTATGGGAGGACGGGTGGGTCAGTACACTGGACGGGTATGGGAGGGCGGGTTATCTATCCTGGAATTGAGGCACTGGGATTGAAATTTCTACTTCACCTCTACCCTTATCTAAAGGGATATCGGCGTGGATTTCATAATGCCTAAATACTACTATAACGTAATATTGTTCAATATATATACAATACAAACGGAATTGTTGTCTCCAAAAAATTTCGCGATTTTCATATATGATTGAAACTAAATATAAAATTAATAATATTACTAAGAGAAAAATACATGGAGAATTTAAAACTGTACTTTTCATATGTAAACAGTCTTATTATTTTGTATTAACTTAAAATAATTCTTCTAAAAACAACTGCCAAAATACCGATATGCGATATGAAAGGATAAAGGTACATCCTTATTGGCTCTCCGACCTCTGGAATAACTAAATATTCCGATCGCCAATATTCTCCAGCCAGAAAAGCCAGAAATTTAGAGCAGGGCTATGTTTTATGTAACGTGATATCCGATGATTTGTTTCAATGCTTTATCAATTAAACTGGAAGAAATTAACGTCCTAATTCATCCTTTCGAATATATTTAATAATATATTGATTTAGTGTAATTTTCAACCGTTGTTTTATTTATTATTATTCTTGAATAAATTATTAAAGTGTAAATGTATAATATTTACAGTATGTGTAAAATTAAGTGAAGGCAATACAAATTTTGGGAATCTACGAACTATGAGAAGTAAACATAGAGAATAAATTAAAATTATCATATTATAAGATCTATAAAATGTTTAAAAGAATCATATACAGGGTGGAAAAAATATGGAAACACTTTCACAACTGTTGTATGACGTCACTTGTAAAAGTGAAATCCTGTACATGATCATGGTTACAAAGAACATACCTTTTGACACCATTAGCGACCTTTTATTTTTTCAGGGGGACGGCCCACGAGGAGTTGAACCACATTCTTCAACGTAAGGCTAGGTCAAGTTTAGTATCAAATGAAAGGTCTATTCAAGAGAAATTATTTTCCATAAACCGGACTTTGAAAGGTTTATTTTCTCCAGAGTAGCGGTCATTTGAATTTCAAAGTAACTAATTAAAACGATATTAGTTCTCCGCTATTTAACGGTTTTAAGTAAATTATTCTGATAAAAAATTATACTTTATGGTATACAATTACTGAAAACAATTAATTTATAAAATTATCTATGGAAAAAATAACGTTGTTGTAAAAGCGTTAACATATTTCTTTTCACTCTGTATTTAATGAAACAACCTAGTTGTTCTGCTCTCTGGAAGTCTTAAAACTTGCATATTATGGCTTGATCCATACCCACTTAGCCTATGGTATAAGACTTTGGGTTAGTTGTTCTAAATACAAGCTGGAAAGGGTATTTAGACTTCAAAAAAGAGCTGTCAGAACTATTTTAAAATTAAACGTCAGAGAGTCGTGTCGAGAAGCGTTTAGGGAGCTTAGATTATTGACCCTACCCTGCCTCTATATATTGGAGGTCGCCCTGTACTGCAAGTCAAAGTGCACTTTGACGCGCGGCAGGGATGTTTACTCTTATGAAACTAGAGGGAGGAATAATTACAGAGCGCAGAGGCATAGAAGCGCAGCTTTCAAGCGTCTGCCATCACAAGTGGGTGTAAACATAATCAATTTGCTCCCTGAACAAATTAAAAATCAAAACCTGAATTTGTTCAAAAGACGTTTAAAATACCTTTTGGTGGAAAGTGCTGTTTATTCAGTTGAAGAATTCTTTCAAAGCCGGTGGGACAATCAGTAAACACCCTATCATGCAATTCTGGTGTCAAGTGTGTGAATGTATGATGCATGTGCAGGATGTATGTATGAATGTGTCCGATTGTATGTGAGTGTTTTAGGCTAAAAGAAATTTTGACTTTTGCAACACAATTGTTAATTGTATTCATGCAATAAAGAATTTATTTATTTATTTATTTAGTATACTTAAAACATATAATTGCATTTTTTTCAATCTAATTCAGTCTAATTTCATTCTCCAATATATTTTTAAGTTGGAAACAACATTAAAACAAATTCGGTTTTGTAATAAAGAAAATAAAAAATATATATTTTACTAAGTATACACTATAATAAACAGTCCTGCAAACTACAACATCTGACATAAATAAATACAACTATTTCATGATTTATAACAGGAAAAAATGCCTTACATTGGATTCTTATTTAATTAATTACATTACCCCTTCTTTTCACCTTATTGTTATATAAAAACTCCTTTATCATTATCAACAAAGATAAAACACATTCTATCTTTCCAGGTGAAGTAGAATAGGCGTTACAACTTGCCGAACAATGGTTTGTGGCAAACAAGACAACTTTGTTGGTGAAACTTTGTCGGCTCGTGGCTGAGCAGTAATTTATGCTTCGGAATCTTCTGGCAAGATAAATTTACCCCCTCCCGGGAACTAACAAGTCGATTTGTCATATTTCTTCTTTCCACCCCAGGTAACGATGACAAATTACATTTTACAGCTTATCAAAACTTTACCACACAAGAATGGTTTTATATATCTACGAGTATTTATTTCTTGGACGGGCTATTTTTAATAATTATATGGGAAAATATGAATTTAAATTGAGTATGATGAGTGTAGTCATTGTTACAAACTAAGACTAATCATTTCTTAGAAAGTTTAATTGTCAATAACCTAATGCCAAACGAATAACTCGTGGTTATCAGCTGATCCCTTTAAAAATTTCACAAGACTTGGTTGTGATTGGACTGAAGCTATCTTGTAAAGCTGGATTTTAACCAACTACATTACCGACAAATTTATTGAGATGTTAAAAAAAATTTACAAGATGCGATGAAACCTTACAAAAAGCAAATATTATGGAGATTATAGTGATAGGCTTTATGCTAGGTCCTTTTAAGGTGGCCATTTTCCTCCGGGAAATACGTCAAAAACATGCTTTTCTATTTCAACGAATAGGATTGTTTATTATAGTGTATACATAGTAAAATATATGATTACAAAATTTTATTTGTTTTAATGTAGTTTTCTACTTACTAGTATATTGAAGAATGCAATGAATGTTGTATATGTCACCTTAAAAAAAATACAATGATGTTTTATCAAGCATGTCAGTTTTTAACATGTTGTAGATCTTGTAATTTGATACTTTAAATTTATTCTCTATGTTTACTTCTAATAGTTCGTAGATTCTCATAAGTTGTATTCCCACCACTCGATTTTAAATATATACTGTAAAAATTATATATTTGCACTTAAATCTGTTATTCAAGAGTAATAAAAAACACAACAATTGAATATTACATTAAATCAACGTATTATTAAATATATTTGAAAGGTATTCGTTCATTACGGATGAAGTATGACGATAATTTATTCCAGTTGATTTGATAAATCATTGCAACAAATCATCGGATATCACGTTACATTAAACATAGCCCTGCTCTAAATTTGTGGCTTTTCTGGCTGGAGAATGTTGGCGATCGGAATATATAGTTATTCAAGAGGTCGGAGAGCTAATAAGAATGTATCTTTATTCTTTCATATTGCATATCGATAATATAGAAGTTGTTTTGAGATGAATTTTAAGTTAATTTAAAATAATAAGATTGTTTACATATAAAAATTACAGTTTTAAATACTCTATGTATTATAAATACTGAAGAATTATAATTGAATCGTGATACATGAAATGTCATTTCAAAGGTTCTAGTGGACCTTAAGTTGGTTTTTGTAAAATATTGAGTATTTTTATACTTTTTTTCACTGTTAAATTTGTGAAAATTGATGTCATTCTTGATGAGCTTACATTAAAAAACACATAATATGAACTTATCGTCCACTATAATGAATCTTTGATAGTCATAAAATGTTTACTATAACTTACTATACTAATAAACACGAACTGTACAGTTTAAATGTAAAAACACTTTTTAGCGCGCATATGGTAGAATTACATTCCCATATGGGAAACGGACAACTTAAAACCGACACGTCTTCAACTCAATGCTTACTATCGGCGTAAGCATTGACTTAGAGAAGTCTGTGGAATCCATATAAGGTGGTGGTCAGGGTCTGAATATTGTGTAGGGAAGAGAACTGAGTATCAGACTTGTTAATTAGCTGAAAATCAGACTAATATTACGTGGTTCGCATTCAATGTAAAACTGCAGGCCCCTTAGTCACTGTATCTATTGTACTACTGATAAATGCCCCTTTCTGAGTGTAAGTCAAACTCAGTTCGTACCAGACAACGCAGGTTATACAAACTTATTCTACAATCATGTATTTATTCATATTCACCCCAAAAAACGAACGAAATATATAGACTTCTCACATCCAAGAGAATCGTTAAGTAACACAATTGAGGAAGTGAAAAAAGAAAATATCACACCCTCTAGAACTTTGTACTTATCTTGGTGTAATCAGGCGTCTATGTTGCCACAAAGCAACTCTGTGTATATGTATCAGAAAACAATATATAACAGTTAATTTATAAATATCTTAATAATATGTATAATAATTCACGGTTTATATTATCTTGAGATAAAGTATACTTTTTAAGACAAAGTTTAAAGTTATTTTGTTCACTATTTTTAACTATAACCGTAATATCTAAATGATAATGAAATGATCAGATTCAAAGTGGCAGAGAAACATATATTTCTTTTTGTTTCCGTTTAGGAAAATAAATGAGCCCACTTATCCTTAATGGGTTACTCGATTGCTTGTCTGGAAAGGAATGAAGCAATTTACATCCTTAAGTATTTTGAAAACATTAAAATTCTGAGGGGCAGAAAAGTGCTTACATTGATCTGTGCTAGATCTTGATAGAGAAATACAGTAAGGAAATGGATAATTATCAATGTTTAGTTAGAAAATAATTTTAAAGTGCACAATTCCAATAATTTAATAATAAAAAAATTGCTGGCCTAACCTAACATAACGCAAACTATAACATCCAAAAAAATGAAAATAACCTAACCTAACCTATAAAATTAAAAAAAAAAAAAAAAAAAAAAATTGGAAGGCTAGAGACATTTCAACTAGAACCAAGTTAAAGATATTCAATAATAATGCTAAGTCTGTGCTGTTATATGGGTGTGAGATTTGGAAGGTATCTTCATCCCTAACACAAAAACTTCAAGTCTTCATTAACCGGTGTTTGAGGAAAATACTAAAAACTTACTGGCCCGATGTTATCTCAAACAGAGGACTGTGGAATATTACAAATGAAGAACCTGTAGATTTGCAGATCAAAAAATGAAAGTGGTGGTGGATTGGGCACACACTACGTAAAAATCAAGATGCAGTGGAGAAACAGGCTTTGAATTGGAATCCCCAGGGGCAGAGAAGACGAGGAAGACCAAAAATGACCTGGAGAAGAACAGTAGACGAAGAAATAAAAGCCGCAGGGAAAAGCTCGAGAGAAGTGAGAGCCTTGGCAGAAAACCGAGTCCGATGGCGTTGTTTCATAGAGGCCCTATGCTCCGTGCAGGAGCGAAAGAAAATAAATAAATAAAAAAATAACCTATCTAATGAAACGTAACATAACCTAACCAAGAAGGTTAGTCCAACAAATTTGCAAGATAATCTAGTCTCTTCCCCTTTTAAATAAATATTAGAACAGTGTATTAGTCTTTGTCCCTAAGATATCTTAGATAGTTGTATAAGATATATTTCACAGGCACTTAACTCCTGCTTGCTAATATTACAATTTACTCAATTTAAATCTTTAATTCCACTTTCTCTTTTATTTTTGTATGATGTATTACCTCTTAACGATGTATTACGGATAGCATACTAGCAAAAACAACTGCTTTGTAATTTATAAAAGAACGAAGTAAAAATAAGACATATTGTCGGTGGAATTCTAAGATAGTACTTTTAGGGGAGAAGGGAAGTAGGGCAGCGGGTAATATCCCCTTACACCCTCCCCCATTCATCATAACGACTTATCTCCAGCTGATCCAACTTCATTGCAAACGAAACCAAGCATTAGACTGGACGATTGTGATGGATTTTCTCCAGTAATACTTGACAATTCCAGAAAAATTATGAACTTTAGTCCATGCTATAATACTTGCGTATCAACTATAAGAATATTGTTCCTGGTGTTTTATGACCCAGTATTTTACAAATAAATAAGCTAAAACATTGTAAAATAACAACTAAAACAAATAATTTTGATAAAAGAGTAGAGGAGTTATGTTAAAATAATTTATAATTGTTTAAATGAAAGTTTTGTCAAATGATACAAATATTCGTAACGACTTCCTTCATTTATTTTTATTTTAAATTATATTTCAAACATTTTAATCGATAGAATTTAATAAACTGGCTACAAATACATATTTTTAACGTAATACACTTCTTAGACATTATAATCCGTTTAAAAAAAATTAATTGGCAGTTACTGTCTTTGGTTATTTTGAGAGCACCATCATTACTTGAATTTTATTAAATATAAGTTAGTTTGTAAAATAAATGGGTTGATGTCTAAGTTAATTAAAATTTTCCATAACAACCAACCATATCAATTAACTGAACGTATAAGAGATAAGCTATAAGTTTTGAAATGGCTCAATTTATTGAGATGCATATCTATAACTGACATAATAGTCTTAGTTTATGTCATAGCTTTGCTCTAAAAAGCTGAAATAATAATTTATTTTACTGCAGTTTTGTGTTGTGAATATGACGTACTTAAAAAATAAGGTTTTTGATTACTGAACCAAAATACGAACTTATAGAACGTTATTCATTAATTTGGATGATATTTAGTTACTTTATCTTCTATTTATTACTCTCTAGATATTACCCGCTGCCCTACTTCCCTTCTCCACCAAAAATACTATCTTAGAATTCCACTGACAGGATGTCTTACTTTTACTTCGTTCTTTTATAAATTACAAAGAAGTTGTTTTTGCTAGTATGCTATCCGTAATACATCGTTAAGAGGTAATACAGTATACAAAAATAAAAGAGAAAGTGGAATTAAAAATTTAAATTGAGTAAATTGTTTAAGTTAGCAAGCAGGAGTTAAGTGCCTGTGTAATATATCTTATACAACTATCTAAGATGTCTTAGGGACAAAGACTAATACACTGTTCTAATATTTGTTTAAAAGGGGAAGAGACTAGATTATCTTGCAAATTTGTTGGAGTGTATTTTGCATATCCACCCGTAATTATAAACGAAATATTAAATTTAAGGTATATGATCTTGTTAGAGGTTCATATAATTAAAATTTAATTTGTTAAATTAACAATATCTTTACTAAAATTGTTAAGGTTTAACTGTTTGTAAGATTATGATTTAATTTTTAATGTAAAAAAGTTTGAATGTTCCTACTTTATTTAGAAAATAAATTACTTCCATGTGCATAAAAGGGATTGGTTGATATTGATATGATCCTTGAGGAATTTTTTAAACGATGTATTTTATTTTGAAGATAACGTTGTAAACATTCTATAGGGTGGGGATATTTCATTATCATGAAGATGTATTTCATCATCACCACCGTACGTGTATGGGTGGGCGGGTGGGTCAATACCACAGTACGTGTATGGGTGGGTGGGTGGGCCATCACCACCGTACGTGTATGGGTGGGCGGGTGGGTCAATACCACTGTACGTGTATGGGTGGGTGGTTGGGTCATCACCAACATACGTGTGATGCATGTTTTTTTACTATATGTAAAATGTATTTTCCAACAGTTACGAATATTAGGTTGGCAATCAAACGTGTCATTATAAAAAAGATATATTTTATATTTATAATAATTTGAAACCAAAAACCCTAAAATCGATTTTTGACTTATATGCATGACTATTATAGTTTTAACCATCTTTACAAGTTTGTGTACAAAACACAACTGTGTGAAGTTATCTATCTACATAATAAATTGAATTCTGTGTGTCCTACTAAGGTAAATGTATAGAATTACCTACATTACTAAGGTGATTGTAATAGATAATGCAATAGATAGTATTCATGTATGCACCAAGTGTCAGTAGACAACTACTAGTAGTTACAACGTTAACTTATAAGATTTTTTGTATTAATGCACTTTCTAACATCTCTCATGTATTAATAATTTCTATCCCAAGTGCATAAAAATAGGTATACATTTTCAGTAAAGATTATTATTTTCCGACTCCGAAATAAAGGTTATAAATAACATAAATAAATTCCATTTCCCATAAATAGTCTCATTTAAAATCGAATGCAAAAGTTCATTTCATTATATATCGTTATATAATAAGTAATATTTGCAGTACATTTTTATTTTGTCAGAATGAAATTATTTCTATAAAGTTGAGACATCCGTAATGAAAGAATAATATTTTAAAACATCTCTAGGTGACTGTTGAAAAAAAAGTCCTTTTGATAAAAAATACAGCTTTGTTAATGTAATCGTTTTATAAATAATTTAATATCAACGCCAAAATGCATTATTTGAAATAGTAAATTTAATGTTTACCCGTCTTGTTTTTATAATTGAATATTCACAAAGAATAAATACATACAAAAAGATACATTTTATTTATTTATTTTTCTAAATATTAGATATTTTAAAATTCATATATTTCAACAAGTAATTCTTAGTCTAAAGGTTTAAGGTCACGAATGATTTTAGATTTAGAAAGGTCTCTATTACTCACGAATTTTCAGAGCCGATTTTGAACTAAGCTGCACACCTTTTCAAAAGCCATTTCAAAATAACATATCTTATTTGAGGTATTTATATACTTTTTCACAAAAGCTATAATATTAATTTTTTTTAATTGAAAAGGAGAGGCCAATATCTTCTTTAAACTTATTCTAGAAATTCCCCATAGACTATTGATCTGTGCGGGTAATTTATTCAGACAGTACAAGGTGAATATGACTGATAAAACTAACATTCAAGGCCAGGATTCGAACCTGTGCTATCTCTAATTCAGGTACAAAGTCCTGACACGTTAAACCACTCAGCAAGCGGTTCTCCACAATTGACACTTAGTTCGCAAATAATAAGTTTTTTACAATTGTTTAGTGATAAATAAGAGGGTGAATATAGTTCTTACAATCTCAATACGTTTAAGATTTTTAATACATAAAATATGGTAAATATTCAATAAATTAGATACTTTAATGTTGTTAGTTTAACGTATGTTCGTAAGAATTTTAACAGGCTGCATTTTTATACAATAAAATTTTCGCTTTAAAATATTGAAATATTATATTTTCTACTTACTTTAATTCTTGAATTTATATGTTATCTTGAAATAAATATTTAATTTGGTAAAATCGGAATGTTATTACAGTTTATATAAATATCTTACTGTTCCTATTTGTGTTGAACAAAACTGTTATTTTATATTATTTGAAACAGTACGGAAACACAAGATAATACCAAACTGTTAATTAATCAGTATTATTTGTTATTCTATTAATTAATGAACTGTTACATGTGTTGACAATGCTACACTGTAAACACGTCCAAAGGCCTATTTGCCAATGTTTGTCCGGCCAATGTTTGTCCTGGCTGGGCCAATACAGGTTAATGCTTGTGTTACTCTTGACCCACCTGGTAATGTTACAAATAATGTTATATTGAACTGAAGAATGACAATCGAAATAAAACCGTGCAAATAGGTTTAATTTTTTAGAGACTTATCATTTACTCTGTTCAACCTGTCAAAAAATGTCAACTCTCTAAATGAAAGATTGTAGAAATAATACTGGTTTAGATTACCTTTTTCTGTCGTAACAGTTCTTCAATTACATTACTGCTATGTACATTATATGCTATTGGAAGCATATAAAGCACCAGGCTTCCAACAACATTAAACACTAAAATTTAAAATATTAAAACATTTAAACATATTAAAACACGAGTACAACACATTTTCCATCCGGCGATAATTGTATTGTACTCGTGTTTTAATATGTTTAAATGTTTTAACTTTTAGTGTTTAATGTTTTAAACAGTGATGTTTTTGGAAGCCTGATGGTTTATATGCTTCCAATAATTGAAGAACTGTTATGACAGAAAAAGGTAATCTAAACCAGTATTATTTCTATAATATAACAGTTCTGGAGGCTAATAAAACAAAAATGAAAAGATTTCGTTTATTTTTAAATGTCTATAAATACAATACAAGTAAACGCAAACAAATTACAATTTAAGTACAAAATGCACTAATATTACGGTTGTCGATATTGGTAAACCACTTTTATCATCCTCAGACTAGAGGGACTCACAAAAAAAATGATTTTTTGTGATTCTTTCCGGTCTGAGGAAGGTAAATGTGGCTAACCGAAATTAACCACAATAGTAAATGCACAGTTATTTCTTTATTAATTTCTAAAACGCCGGTCGTAGAGATATGGGTGAATATGAGGGGTGAATGAGTGTGATGAATGTAGATGAATGAGAGTAATCATTGTTACTATCTGAGTTCGACTTAGCTCAGAAATGACTATTTATTAATAGCTCAATAACCAGGAAAACTATGGGACCTACAGCTTTACGTGGAATCTGAACCACGTAATGTTGGTCAGATCTTCAGCTAAGTGACAAGTCTGACACTCAGGTCTTTTCCCTACACAACATCTGAACCTTTACTACCATCCGACATGGACACCTCATACTTCTCTAGTAGTGTCCACGTCGATAGCAACCATTGAGTGGATGCTGTGTCGGTCTTGTGATGTAATACATTTGTGTTATGTGCCGTTTATTTGTAATATATTTATATCAAGATGCGGTATGCTAATTAAGAAATTGTTTCCAGAAAAATAAAGTTAAAATATTATTATAAAATAAAAGAGCTTAAAATATTGAACTTTAATAACAAATAAGATATTTAGAATCAATAATTACTTGTATTATAAAAATTTAATTGAACCCTTGTATATTATAATATTGCTTACCAATATATGTCTCATGTAATATGAATATATGTGCCAGTAATTTGGTTAGCTAGTGAGATCTTCCACCATAGATTGTTTAAAATGCATTATAATAACATGGTACTGCGATAGCGCGCCACTATTGGATTCCAATGAAACATTTAGATTATCCATCCGTGTGTTTATAAAAAATCGCCTTGAATAATAAACTTGTCCATTGAAGTTTTAACATTATGCACATATTTTTACATTTTGATCGTTTTGTTGACAAAACTTTCCCTTAGAAGTACCATAGTTACATTCACAAAGTGGGTATGAAATACATTTAAAAATATCGTGTTTGTAATAAATTCTTCTTCTCTGAAAGTGTTTGAAATAAGCTGCATCATGGTGCTTGTGAAGTTTGTGTTAATTCGTACACTTGTCACCAACTTAAGAGAAGTTGTCATACAAAATGTCTCGTGAATTTATTTTGTAAGTTTCTTGATAATTTTCATTTATAGAGTGCCTTATTGTAGTGATTAAGAAAATCTGTTACTTCACAACTATAACTCTTCTATAATAACGTTAACATCTCAGTAAATTAATTTAGTACTTTCATTAAATATAAAAGTTTAAAGTATTGATAATGTTCTATTCAAACAGAATTTAACATATTTTATGAATGTTATATGAATAAATGTTAAAATAAACATTAATTTAATATATTAATGAGTTATTCAAAATAAACTATTTAAGTTAACTTCTGTAAACCTACAGTGTTAAACTAATTTAGATACTAAATTTAGTCTAAATACAAAAAAATTTTTCCAAAGAATTGGCACAAACGTTCCCCCATATTAAACACTAAAAAAAAAAAAAACTTTGAACATTACACAAAATTTTGTTCGAAAAAACTACTTTTTTGGGGTTCAGGGGACCCTAACCCCCTGTTTTTAGACCAACTTGTGAAAACATTTTTTTTACGATCACAATACTTTCTCTATGCTAACGCACATGGGATAAAGTAAAAGCATAAAATGAAAATCATAGGTTTGGCATCATTTTAAACGTGACTATTTTTAAATTGTATTTTTATAAGTTTTTTAAATTTTGAAATTAGAATACAAAATCAGTGATCTTTATGGTTAGCTGTAAGAGAGGACATTTTAGTCATAACCTCACCGATTGTGTGTACAATAAAGCCATATTTCGATTCATTTCATCTCTATTAAACTTTATCATAAATAAAACCTTCGAAACAAATCACTGAATATCCCTAGTTTGAAGTTAAGTCAAATAGGACACAAAAACTATTTTCCAAACCAATCAAATTGAGGCACTTTTTGAAGAGTGAATCATAAAAGTTAGGATACGGTTACTACATTCAAATTTTATAGGTAATGTGTAGCTAAACGTATACGTAAGAAAAGTGAATCTTTAGTCCTGAAACACGAGGTTTCAGAAATGTTATACCAAGAAACACTGCACCATCACTGAGGTAAACTTGTAAACCCAACAACAATGCTGAATCCCAGCATTAATGGTAGAAGGCATACAAATCCATGATATAAAGTGAAACAGGCCACATCTCTTAAATCCAGGAGTATTCATGTGGCCAGATCCAAGGGTGGTCCCTACGACTGAATCCCGGAACCTAACGGTCAATGAAAGAAAGGGTGGTCCCTACGACTGAATCCCTGAACTTAACGGTTAATGAAAGGGTGTTTCCTACGACTGGATCCTGGGATCTAACGGTCAATGAAAAGGTGGTCCCTACGACTGAATCCCTGAACCTAACGGTCAATGAAAGGGTGTTCCCTACGAATGGATCCTGGGATCTAACGGTCAATGAAAGGGTGGTCCCTACGACTGGATCCCGGAACCTAACGGTCAATGAAAGGGTAGTCTCTACGATTAGATCCTGTGATCTAACTGTCAATGAAAGGGTGGCCCCTACGACTGAATCCCTGAACCTAACGGTCAATTAAAGGGTAGTCTCTACGATTAGATCCTGTGATCTAACTGTCAATGAAAGGGTGGTCCCTACGATTGGATCCTGTGATCTAACAGTCAATGAAAGGGTAATCCCTACGATTGGATCCTGTGATCTAACGGTCAATGAAAGGATAGTTCCTACAACTAGATTCTGTGATCTAACGGTCAATGAAAGGGTAGTCCCTACGACTGGATACTGTGATCTAACAGTCAATGAAAGAGTAGTCCCTACGACTGGATACTGTGATCTAACGGTCAATGAAAGGGTAGTCCCTACGACTGGATACTGTGATCTAACGGTCAATGAAAAGGTAGTCCCTATGACTGGATCCTGTGATCTAACGGTCAATGAAGGGATGGTTCCTACAACTGGATCCTGGGATCTTACGGTCAATGAAAGGGTAGTCCCTACGACTGGATCCTGGGATTTAATGGTTAAAATAAGGGTGGAAACTGCCACTAGTTCCTGGAATCTGCCATCAAAGCGTGGAGCCTACGACTGGATCCTGGAATAAGCACTTTATTGTTACATTCCATTTGGATATAACTATATAAAATTGTTGGGATTTGTCCCTTTTCTAACTAAAAACTATAAAATTATGAATATATTGAATTATTTTTCTTAAATACTATATATACAGATGTGTTTTTATTGACAACATCGAAACAATGATTAATGGAATTTAATGGTCAAAAAAGGACCGTTAGATATTATCGATCTATTGATTCTAACCTTAACCCAATTTTGAGATTTAAAACAAGAAACAAAATTACAGTTTTAGATTTTTAACTTTTTTTAGATTACTTTTAATCTTACATGTTTTAGATAGAATTTAAAACCAAAGTTTTATAGAATAATAGTTAGACTTACACTTGAAGTTTAAAAATATTAATTTTAAATAACCAGTAGATTGGTGGTATTTAGAACGGTCTTGATGTGGCAAAGGAGGGCAGTAAAGATGTTAACCTTCCCCTCACGTCTCATGCTGACTGGGATCCCAGACAAACCCTTCCGTATGCAAATCAACTAAGCTCCTTTATCCTCGTCCTAAATCGAGATTTCTTACCAAGCAATGCGGAAAACTTGATTGCCATTCAAACTATATCATTTGAATATATACGATTTCTGAATGTAATATTTTAGTTTTGATTAGTGTGTTTTTTGAACGCTTGTACATTTTCTTGGATTAATATTAAATTCTAACACAACATAAAAATAAATGGTTCGAAAGAATTGGCACAAACTTTCTCCCATATTAAACACTAAAAAAATCAAAACTTTTAAAATTACCAGTTTGATTCCTAAATATGTTTTTGCCATGAGTAAAAAACTAGTCAAGTTACAGATATGGGTTTTTTACTAAAATATTTTAAATTGTAATTTAATTCTTTCATGAAAATTTAGTCATAATAGTTAGAGCCGTTTATAAGAAACTTATATTTTTGTATGTTTTTGCCCATAAAAATAAAAAAATAAAACTCAAAAAAAGTGAAATATTGTTAGGAGATATTGACTAAATACACCTACATACCAAATTTAATAAAAATGTATCCATCCGTTTTGTCTCCAGTGAACTGCACACATACGGACAGACTTCTTTGGGTGTAGGGAACCCTAAAATGGATTTTAGACCAACTTATAAAAGAAAATGTTTTGACTATCACAATACTTTCTCTCTGCTAACAAATAGGGGAGAAAGTAACAAGAAATAAACGTCTATGTTAAAATAAAAAATGTACAAAATATAGATAAATGAAATATTGTGAGGTTAGTTTTATATATAGATTGTAGAAGTTGATATTCCTTCATTAGGAGGAACCTTCTCGGATTGAATTAAAAACTAGAATTGACTTGTTACGAGTTTAAAATATTCCACGTTTATATGAACATTTGTTGTTTATAATTTGTTACTCCACAATTTTTCATAAAATTAAAAGTTTGGAATTTTAGTACGCCTTAAAACTTTACTCAATATCACGTAACTTATCATAAAGCAACTAAACATAAAGTTTTAACATGGCTTAAGAACTATGGAATGTGGAGAAGGTTAGGTTCGTTTGGTATAGTCTAAAGGCTGCAGTTCTAGTGCATCGTTGTAATCAGAAAACAACAATCGAACTAATGTGTGTAATTAGTATTGTTATGGATACTTTAATCTTTTAAAAGTTTAATTTAGTTAAAAATAAGCAATAAAATAAAAGGCGTTTATTTTAAAACGCAACCCATGATTTGAAATAAAAATGGCAAACAAAACATATATAAATAACACATTTTATTATTATTAACATTTGTTACAACTATTTACATGATTTAAATGATTTTTTTAGGTTTGGTTTTGAAATAAACCAGTATTATAATTTATACAACATTCTGCCCTCTTTAGTAAATTTCTGGACACATTTTTCAAAGTTTGCTCAAAACCATGTTTCTAACCTCAACTGAATGAAATTGCACGAAACCCAAATAAAGTGAACAACAATCCCACAATGTAAATCAGCTGATAGCCAAAGAAGAAGAACCAGGGCTACCAACCTATGAACTTGTAATTATCTTAAACTTTCAATATCTGTCCTTGTAAATAGGGTTGCGTTTTAAAAGACACCCTGTATAATTATAGATAGTTTTAGAAATTAGTACTCATTGACTTCTAACTTTTTACGAATCCTATTGTACAAATTCTGTGACTCATGATGAATAAAGATTTTTATTTGATAATACCATCCTCTCTGCCCTCACATATATGAGATTATTTAATCTTTTTAAAACTCTATAAACAATTCAGTCGTATTTTTAAAACACGGCTAATACTGTGGAGTAGTGTCCTTTATGCATAATATTTACTCGTTGTGCACTCATATCTTACTATACAAAATGAAAAGCCCTCACTCAGACATAAAAGACATTTAAGTTATATATAGATTGCCTTGTTATCCCCGTCCTTACTATAGCACATTGTTCACTCTCCCGGGGAGTTGAGGGGGTGTTCTCAAAGCATACACTGATTCCTCTCAGACGTATACTCTTGAGATATCGTCAAGGGGGTTGCTTTGTGACAATGTAAACGCCTGATTACACCAGGATAAGTACAAAGTGTGTCTGAGAACGTGACATTTCCTTTTTACACTGCTTTGAGTATTGTTTTTAACGGTGTTTATAAAACAAACACGTATTTATGAACAAACTAACCATGCAAATAATCAATCCCATTTAACTAACCTTAAACTGTTGAATTTCAGCGGTATCCAGAAACATTAAACTTAAACACATACTTTAAATCTGTTGGTGTTGTACTGTGTAATAGACTACTTCCGGTTGATCAAAAAGTCTGGAACTCCCTTAATATTTTACTATATAATATTAATAAACACAGAACAATTAAACTAGGATTACTTCCTCACTGTGATTACTGACTTTTTGCCCATTTTAACTTTATTTTCTTTATACTTTATAATTTTTGTCCTTTATCGCTTTGGCGGGACGTCCTCTGAAATACGTCTGAAAAATCTTATATGTAAGCATAAATCGTTATTATCTCATTTTACAGTTCTTTGTCAGAGAAACACATTGCCGCAACCCCGACTGAAAAAGGACAATTCGTTTGGAAATAGCAGATTCTCAAAGTTCCAATGACGCCAAACTTTTAGAGGCTGTTATTTCCAAACAAATATTCCTTTTACAGTCGGGGTTGCGGCAATATGTTTCTCTAACAATGAACTTTAAAATGAGGAATAACTTGACCTATGTTTAAATTTAAGATTTTTCAGATTTTGTACACAGGACGTCCCTCCAAAGCGAAAAAGGAAAGTTAAAACGACCAAAAAGTCAGTAACTACAGTGAAGACGTAATCCTAGAGTTTCATTGTTCTGCGTTGATTAAAAAATATTAAGAGTTTCCAGACTTTTTGAACACCCAGTACAGATTAGTCAAAGATAGTTGATGACATTCACTTTTTGAACACCCGTACAGATAGTCAAACATAGTTGATGACATTCACTTATTGAACACCCAGTACAGATTAGTCAAACATAGTTGATGACATTCACTTATTGAACACCCAGTACAGATTAGTCAAACATAGTTGATGACATTCACTTATTGAACACCCAGTACAGATTAGTCAAACATAGTTGATGACATTCACTTATTGAACACCCAGTACAGATTAGTCAAACATAGTTGATGACATTCACTTATTGAACACCCAGTACAGATTAGTCAAACATAGTTGATGACATTCACTTTTTGAACACCCAGTACAGATTAGTCAAACATAGTTGATGACATTCACTTATTGAACACCCAGTACAGATTAGTCAAACATAGTTGATGACATTCACTTATTGAACACCCAGTACAGATTAGTCAAACATAGTTGATGACATTCACTTTTTGAACACCCAGTACAGATTAGTCAAACATAGTTGATGACATTCACTTATTGAACACCCAGTACAGATTAGTCAAACATAGTTGATGACATTCACTTATTGAACACCCAGTACAGATTAGTCAAACATAGTTGATGACATTCACTTTTTGAACACCCAGTACAGATTAGTCAAACATAGTTGATGACATTCACTTATTGAACACCCAGTACAGATTAGTCAAACATAGTTGATGACATTCACTTTTTGAACACCCAGTACATATTAGTGAAACATAGTTGATGAAATTCACTTATTGAACACCCAGTACAGATTAGTCAAACATAGTTGATGACATTCACTTATTGAACACCCAGTACAGATTAGTCAAACATAGTTGATGACATTCACTTATTGAACACCCAGTACATATAAAATTGTACTGAAATAAACCAACATGCATTTTCATAATATTTTTGTAATAGAACAATATCTGTAATAATTTACATTTTCTTCATTTTATTGTACAAGGGCGTAAATACTATTGTAGTAATGGTGTGGTAGTATAAAACAAACCAAAAAAGAAAATTACCTTCTTCGGGAGTCTTAAGGTAATGTCACTTTATTATTTAAAGAAAATGCAATGGGCATAAGAAAGATTCTCTACTTATTTAGAACGTAACTTATTTAATTTTTGAATTTTGCGATCGTGGGACTTGTAATTCATATTAAATACAGTTAATTCTATAATTATTAAGCTCAATATTATGAAATGTTTAAATTTATATAACAATCTAATTCAATATAAGCTAATTTCAGCAAATTGTTACGGTCCTCTGGGTTCGAAATAATGACGTAATTCCGCTCTGTGGCTACTAATTGTACTTTTATTAACACTCACTAATTAACTAAATAAAAAAATACTGAATATTTACAAATTTATATTATCAGATAGACACTGTTTAACACTTTATACAGTAAAACCACTATTATTTACAATTATTAATATTAAAGTGACCTATTAACAATGTCACTTCAACTTTAACTTCGGGAAGGGTGATCTAGATAATTCTGGACGCAATTTCGGAAATATTCAGGCTTCACCTACAGGAAAATTAACTGCCTTTAAAGCACCTTCTAGGACCTACTGGATTGGCAGGAAGTACCGTACCCCTCGCAAAGTGAGGGGACCAAAATTATCTGGGTGGCATTTCTGGCAATAGCCGTGATCGGTTAACACATTTGATACAGATAAATAGTGGTGCTGTGGTAACTAAATAAATAAATAAATAAAAAATAAATAAATAAAAAAAAATAAAAAAGAGGCTGTGGTAACTCAACCATAGTATCTTGTTTGAATTGACTTA
This sequence comes from Stictocephala bisonia, assembly GCA_035578905.1. NCBI lineage: Eukaryota > Metazoa > Arthropoda > Insecta > Hemiptera > Membracidae > Stictocephala > Stictocephala bisonia. The sequence goes on along the minus strand of JAQJVL010000976.1, from coordinate 152,291 downwards.
AGGATGGTTATTACTGAACCTAGAATTGGCAACTTCCATTATTCTGCCGTTTTTATAGACCCAACATGGTGGCTTTTGGGTATCCTTGCAAAGTAATGACACCACATTCAATGGTTTTGCTTGCCTAGCAACAATAATTTATCTCTGTATAGGTTTTTTTTAATAATCAAATAAAATAACTATATTTTATAAAACTCTGTATTAAAATCTAAGTATGCTTTGATACAATAATAATACTATAGAATTATTGCAAAAGATATCTTGATAATAGTTAATCGATTAACTAACACAAGTGCTCATGCTAACAAGCGTTCCACACGCCATAATTATTGGAAATATTGTCAAGAAAACACAGAACAAGACTTACTTATTTGACTTGTTAGATTAAGTATTATTTTACTATTTAAAAAACTACAATTTATGCAATATGCTAAATAAATATATGTTTCAATCCACTCGTTGTGGACAACGAGAATAGCTTTGCTATTTCACCTGGACTTGGGGATGTTGGTTTGCTTTGATGTAGTTGAAAATCCAATTACATCCAAGATAAGTACATATTTTAAAATGTGCCAATTATTCATCTTATAATGAAAGTTAGGTCACAAAACAAGTTTGTAAGTGTACAATTTTAAAATTCATTGATTTGAAAACTATTTGTTTAGTAATATATATATACTTATTAAATTATACTTAAGTCTACAAGTTAGGGATACTAATATTATGAATCGAGCTACAAAATGAAGTGATGTGAAGTGAAAAAGACTTTATTTTTAAGGTGAGGTTAGGACTAGACAGTCCTCTCTACCATCTAACCTTAACATGAGGTGTCTACTGGTTAAATATAAAGGATCAATCTATTTGGAGTAGACTCCTCCCACCCTTACCAACAACAGATTCAACCTTGGATGTAATCATGATAAATTAGTACGCAGAACAGTTCTAATAAATAACGCTCATTCAAAGTAACTGTTCCCTGCTTGCAGCAGAGATAACATAAGGTATCTCATAGGTTAATTAGAAACTATCTGATGTGTGATGTACCCCCTCCCACCCCACTAACAAGGGGTTTCACCTCAGCTTGAGGGATTACAGATATTTATCGTGATTAATGGGTACGCAGAACAGTTCCGGTAAGTAACGCTCATTTAACGTAACTGTTCCTTGCTTACAGCTGAGATATCATATGGTTAAACAAAAAGCATCAATCTGTATGGAGTACACCTCTTCCACCGTTATCAATAAGAGGTTTTACAACGCTTGTAAATATAGCTACGCCATACGTAAACAAAGATTTAAAATAAATGTACACCAGCTGATCGCCAATAAAAATGTAATGATAAAGTTTTTTGTGTTTTTATATTAAATTTCATATAAAAATACGTTTTTCCGGTTTAGTGTAAACTTAATTTAAAAGGATTACGAAGATTAGACAGGGGAGTACACTTGTATGTAAGTTTGATTAAACTTGTCTAAGTTCTAACTTGGTTAAATGTAATTTGTCAAACAACTGGAGCATATGATGGTATAAGTTGCCGAGTGGAGTTTGTTCAACAAAAAATATGACAGATTACAACCCTGACTGAGAGATATTGATAGAACCTGTCTGAGGACACCAAACTACATGGGTCGTGTTTCAGAGTCTATGTTTACTGAAGGAGGAGATTACATAAACAGTGCTAGTGTCAGCACTAAGGTGTAGTGATGTAACCCAGCTACTTGGGGACAAAGTGTTGTGGAGATTGTAAGCAGTACGTTCTATGCTCAGTCCTCCTTAAAACTGACAAGGCGTCTGCTCAATGGTTCCTACTACCATTGAGGGGGTACATCAACGTGGAAACTACTAGACACGTCTGGGTTATCCGTGTTCGCTGGTGGAAAGAGTTTTTTTTGTTGTGTAAGCGCAGAACTGTTTAGCAGACTTGTCAGATAACTGAAAATCCGACCAATGATACTTGTTTCGGATTCCACGTAAAGCTGTAAGCCCCTTAGTTGCCTTAGCTATTGGGCTATCAATAAGTAGCCCTTTCTGAGGATAGGTAGACCTTAGTTAGTAAGAACGACTATACTCATTCTTCTAACTCATCACTTTCAGGATGTGTTAGAAGAGCCAAGAGAGGACTTGTTTAAGAGCGGGTGGGTGGGCATGGAGAGGTCTTGTTTGAAGGAATGTGGAAGGCCAGGAGGGGTCTTGTTTGAGGGAGGGTGGATGGGCAAGGTGGGGGCTTGTTTAAAGGAGGGTGGGTATGCCAGGTAGGGTCTTGCTTGAAGGAGATTGGTTGTACCAGGTGTAGCATTGTTTAAAGGAGCGTGGGTTGGGCTAGGTGGGTTCTTGTTTGAGGAAGGGTGGGTAGGCAAGGTGGTGTATTGTTTAAAGGAGGGTGGATGGGCAAGGTGGGGTCTTGTTTGAAGGAGGATGGGTTTGCCGGGGGGTATTGTTTGATAGAGGATGGGTGTGCCAGGTGGGGTCTTATTTGAAGGAGGGTAGTTAAGCAAGGTGGTATATAGTTTGAAGGAGGGTGATTAGGCAAGGTGGGGTCCAGTTTGAGGGAGGGTGGGTGAGCATAGTGGTGTCTTGTTCGAAGGAGGGTGGGTGTGTCAGGTACGGTATTGTTTGAAGGAGGGTGGGTGGGATAGGAGGGGTCTTGTTTGAAGAAGGTGAGTGGGCAAGGTGGGGTCTTGTTTGAAGGAGAGTGGGTGGGCAAGGTTGTGTCTTATGAAGGATAGTGGGTGGGGAAGGTGGTGTCTTGTTTGTAGGAGGGTGGGTGTGCTAGGTGGGGTATTGTTTGAAGGAGGGTGGGTGTGGTAGGTGGGGTTATATTTAAGGAGAGTGGGTACGCCAGGAGGGACCTTGTTTCAAGAGAGATGGGTGGGCCAGGTGGGGTATTGTTTGAAGGGGGTTGGATCTTGTATTGAATGGAATTCGTAATTTGAAGACATTAAAATCTCCCATTGGCTGCTTGCATTTTATAAATTACTTTCGATCTTGCTAAAACCTAAATGCTCAAGGTTTTATTAAGTTCAAGTTGCCCGGAAAGCTTATTACGTGCATTAGTGTTATTTACAGTATAAATACTACTAAACTATTTAACATGGAATATATGAGAAGTAATGAACAAGATATCGATTAATAATTGTGGAGAACCCAGTAATGGGGTTTGTCTGGACTAATTGCATCGATCGTATGTAAATCTAACTAGGCAGACATTGTGGGTGGCGGGGACTATCTCACAGGGCCAATCTGTGGTTCACAGGAGTAGTATGTAGTATAACACCGAGGACTTGTGTGATTAGACGTAACTAATTACATCGATCGTGTGTCAATCTAACTAGGCAGACATTGTGGGTGGCGGGGACCAACTCACAGGGCCAATCTGTGGTTCAGAGGTGTAGTATGTAGTATAACACCGAGGACTTGTGTGATTAGACGTAACTAATTGCATCGATCGTGTGTCAATCTAACTAGGCAGACATTGTGGGTGGCGGGGACCAACTCACAGGGCCAATCTGTGGTTCAGAGGTGTAGTATGTAGTATAACACCGAGGACTTGTGTGATTAGACGTAACTAATTACATCGATCGTGTGTCAATCTAACTAGGCAGACATTGTGGGTGGCGGGGACCAACTCATAGGGCCAATCTGTGGTTCAGAGGTGTAGTATGTAGTATAACACCGAGGACTTGTGTGATTAGACGTAACTAATTGCATCGATCGTGTGTCAATCTAACTAGGCAGACATTGTGGGTGGCGGGGACCAACTCACAGGGCCAATCTGTGGTTCAGAGGTGTAGTATGTAGTATAACACCGAGGACTTGTGTGATTAGACGTAACTAATTGCATCGATCGTGTGTCAATCTAACTAGGCAGACATTGTGGGTGGCGGGGACCAACTCACAGGGCCAATCTGTGGTTCAGAGGTGTAGTATGTAGTATAACACCGAGGACTTGTGTGATTAGACGTAACTAATTGCATCGATCGTGTGTCAATCTAACTAACCAGACATTGTGGGTGGCGGGGACCAACTCATAGGGCCAATCTGTGGTTCAGAGGTGTAGTATGTAGTATAACACCGAGGACTTGTGTGATTAGACGTAACTAATTGCATCGATCGTGTGTCAATCTAACTAGGCAGACATTGTGGGTGGTGGGGTCCAACTCACAGGGCCAATCTGTGGTTCAGAGGTGTAGTATGTAGTACTGTATAACACCGAGGACTTGTGTGATTAGACGTAACTAATTGCATCGATCGTGTGTCAATCTAACTAGGCAGACATTGTGGGTGGTGGGGTCCAACTCACAGGGCCAATCTGTGGTTCAGAGGTGTAGTATGTAGTATAACACCGAGGACTTGTGTGATTAGACGTAACTAATTGCATCGATCGTGTGTCAATCTAACTAGGCAGACATTGTGGGTGGCGGGACCAACTCACAGGGCCAATCTGTGGTTCAGAGGTGTAGTATGTAGTATAACACCGAGGACTTGTGTGATTAGACGTAACTAATTGCATCGATCGTGTGTCAATCTAACTAGGCAGACATTGTGGGTGGCGTGGAACAACTCACAGGGCCAATCTGTGGTTCATAGGTGTAGTATGTAGTATAACACCGAGGACTTGTGTGATTAGACGTAACTAATTGCATCGATCGTGTGTCAATCTAACTAGGCAGACATTGTGGGTGGTGGGGTCCAACTCACAGGGCCAATCTGTGGTTCAGAGGTGTAGTATGTAGTATAACACCGAGGACTTGTGTGATTAGACGTAACTAATTGCATCGATCGTGTGTCAATCTAACTAGGCAGAAATTGTCGATAGCGGGGACTAACTCATAGGGCCAATCTGTGGTTCAGAGGTGTAGTATGTAGTATAACACCGAGGACTTGTGTGATTAGACGTAACTAATTGCATCGATCGTGTGTCAATCTAACTAGGCAGAAATTGTCGATAGCGGGGACTAACTCATAGGGCCAATCTGTGGTTCAGAGGTGTAGTATGTAGTATAACACCGAGGACTTGTGTGATTAGACGTAACTAATTGCATCGATCGTGTGTCAATCTAACTAGGCAGAAATTGTCGATAGCGGGGACTAACTCATAGGGCCAATCTGTGGTTCAGAGGTGTAGTATGTAGTATAACACCGAGGACTTGTGTGATTAGACGTAACTAATTGCATCGATCGTGTGTCAATCTAACCAGGCAGACAGTGTGGGTGGTGGGGACCAACTCACAGGGCCAATCTGTGGTTCAGAGGTGTAGTATGTAGTATAAAACCGAGGACTTGTGTGATTAGACGTAACTAATTACATCGATCATATGTCAATCTAACTAGGCAGACATTGTGGGTGGTGGGGACCAACTCACAGGGCCAATCTGTGGTTCAGAGGTGTAGTATGTAGTATAAAACCGAGGACTTGTGTGATTAGACGTAACTAATTACATCGATCATATGTCAATCTAACTAGGCAGACATTGTGGGTGGTGGGGACCAACTCACAGGGCCAATCTGTGGTTCAGAGGTGTAGTATGTAGTATAACACCGAGGACTTGTGTGATTAGACGTAACTAATTGCATCGATCGTGTGTCAATCTAACTAGGCAGACATTGTGGGTGGTGGGGACCTACTCACAGGGCCAATCTGTGGTTCAGAGGTGTAGTATGTAGTATAACACCGAGGACTTGTGTGATTAGACGTAACTAATTACATCTATCGTGTGTCAATCTAACTAGGCAGACATTGTGGGTGGCGTGGAACAACTCACAGGGCCAATCTGTGGTTCACAGGAGTAGTATGTAGTATAACACCGAGGACTTGTGTGATTAGACGTAACTAATTGCATCGATCGTGTGTCAATCTAACTAGGCAGACATTGTGGGTGGTGGGGACCAACCCATAGGGCAATCTGTGGTTCAGAGGTGTAGTATGTAGTATAACACCGAGGACTTGTGTGATTAGACGTAACTAATTACATCTATCGTGTGTCAATCTAACTAGGCAGACATTGTGGGTGGCGTGGAACAACTCACAGGGCCAATCTGTGGTTCAGAGGTGTAGTATGTAGTATAACACCGAGGACTTGTGTGATTAGACGTAACTAATTGCATCGATCGTGTGTCAATCTAACTAGGCAGAAATTGTCGATAGCGGGGACTAACTCATAGGGCAATCTGTGGTTCAGAGGTGTAGTATGTAGTATAACACCGAGGACGTATGTGATTAGACGTAACTAATTGCATCGATCGTGTGTCAATCTAACTAGGCAGACATTGTGGGTGGTGGGGTCCAACTCACAGGGCCAATCTGTGGTTCAGAAGTGTAGTATGTAGTATAACACCGAGGACTTGTGTGATTAGACGTAAATAATTGCATATATCGTGTGTCAATCTAATTAGGCAGACATTGTCGGTGGTGGGGACCATCTCACAGGGCCAATCTGTGGTTCAGAGGTGTATTATGTAGTATAACACCGAGGACTTGTGTGATTAGACGTAAATAATTGCATATATCGTGTGTCAATCTAATTAGGCAGACATTGTCGGTGGTGGGGACCAACTCATAGGGCCAATCTGTGGTTCAGAGGTGTATTATGTAGTATAACACCGAGGACTTATGTGATTAGACGTAACCAATTACATCGATCGTGTGTCAATCTAACTAGGCAGACATTGTGGGTGGTGGGGTCCAACTCACAGGGCCAATCTGTGGTTCAGAAGTGTAGTATGTAGTATAACACCGAGGACTTGTGTGATTAGACGTAACCAATTTCATCGATCGTGTGTCAATCCAACTAGGCTGATATTGTGGGTGGCGGGGACTAACTCACAGGGTAATCTGTGGTTCAGAGGTGTAGTATGTAGTATAACACCGAGGACTTGTGTGATTAGACGTAACTAATTGCATATATCGTGTGTCAATCTAATTAGGCAGACATTGTCGGTGGTGGGGACCAACTCATAGGGCCAATCTGTGGTTCAGAGGTGTATTATGTAGTATAACACCGAGGACTTGTGTGATTAGACGTAACCAATTACATCGATCGTGTGTCAATCTAACTAGGCAGACATTGTGGGTGGTGGGGTCCAACTCACAGGGCCAATCTGTGGTTCAGAAGTGTAGTATGTAGTATAACACCGAGGACTTGTGTGATTAGACGTAACCAATTTCATCGATCGTGTGTCAATCCAACTAGGCTGATATTGTGGGTGGCGAGGACTAACTCACAGGGTAATCTGTGGTTCAGAGGTGTAGTATGTAGTATAACACCGAGGACTTGTGTGATTAGACGTAACCAATTTCATCGATCGTGTGTCAATCCAACTAGGCTGATATTGTGGGTGGCGAGGACTAACTCACAGGGTAATCTGTGGTTCAGAGGTGTAGTATGTAGTATAACACCGAGGTCAAATTGGAATAACACACTTCTGACTCGTAGCGGAGACCTTGACGACTGTAACGTAGCAAAAACGGGCTTTTATTTTATTTACTTCGCAAATAATTAAAATAGCGTATAAAATGATGTAACTTATTCTCTATAGTAAACTATCCAGTCGTTCAGAAGAATTTGAGATTTGTAGACCGTATTTTGGTAAAATAAAATATTACAAAAAACCTGTTAATTGTTTTCTTTTCAGTGATAAAATTCTATTGATGACTGTATATAACAACCACCCCTCACCCTTATTACACAAAAGGATAATACATTCTTCAAATAAACTTACAAAGATGGGTTTAACTCATTTCTTGGTGGCTCAGAGGCCAAGCATTCGGACTGCGGAGTACAAGATCCAAGATCCAAATCACAAACTGGGTAACAGACGGTACATTACTTATTGAATAAACTATAGAAAGGCCTCCAGACCTATGTGAACTGGCGAGTAAGGTTTTATTTTTAACCTAATAATTTATAAAGGGTGTAATAAAAAGCTTGGTCTGACTACGCATTTTCAGACTTTGTTTAAGATTAACTAAAAATTAAGAAAAATATTTTTTCAATTCTGCTTTGTTTAGAAGCTAGATGCCATTTTGTTTTTTACATAAGAAAATTGTTATCTTTGTTGTTATCATCTCTAAGATTATTATAAAACTCGGTAAGTAGGTTCATGTTAGAAGGTAGTATTTATTAAAAACATTTTAAAATTATCTTTATTATTTTTAAAATGGCGGCCATTTATTTTTACTTTAACAAATATCTAAAAAAACGCTGGTTTTATGAAAATTGTCTTAGTTATAAAAACTTTTCTAAACAACTTTACCTTTTCAATAATACCTCTTAGTAAAATTTGCTTAAAAAATAACTGTTTTATGAATTAACTTTAATTCACTTACTGCTTAAATACCGTCAAATTAGAAGCCATTTGTTTGCATTATAATTAAATAGTTAATTCATCAAATAATTATTTCTTAAGCGATTTTTACTAATAAGGTATCATTGGAAGGGGGAAGTTTGTTACAAATATTTTTGTAGCTTACAAAATTTGTATAAAACCAGTGGTTTTTTGGTATTTGTTAAAATAAAAATAAAATGGTCGCAATTTGAAAATAATAAAGATAATTTAGAAATTTTTTTACTAAATAATACCTTCTAACATAAACCTATTTACCAATTTTTGTAACAATCGTAAAGATAACAACTAATATATAAATTGTTTTGTGGAAAAAATAAAATGGTGTCTAGCTGCTAAGCAAAGCGGAAATTGAAAAATTAAATTTTTCATGTTTAGCTTAGAATCACACATGGAATCTGAAAATGCACAGCCAGCCCCACCTTTTTGTAATGCCCTGTATAAACACATAGATATTTCCATTCGATAAACTCATGACAAATTGAGTGCTAGAATTGACGAGAAGTTATGTAAAAGTCCAGCCATATCTAAGATTGTTGGAACATATATAGGCTGGATGAAGTATCTATTAAAATTCCACAAATATTGAAAAGTAACTGAGGTTTTATTAAAGGTCAAACTTTTTTTAAAACGAATGGCAAGACCATTTGTAGAAACCAGAGTCACCTCACATATACTCAAGGTGAGTTAAGGATGTGTCTGTAATAAGTACGTAAATTCTATTAAGAAATTCTAAAAAAAAAAAAAATTAGCAACATTAATCCATTTTTTCGGGAAGAATACTGAGTTTGGGTTGATTTGTAAAAGTAACAGATCCGCAGCTAGTGAATTAATTATCACTAAAGGGGTACAGTATGAACGCGGTTATTGTGGCGGTGACAGGGGTGGGCCCTTTTTGTGCGAGGGGTAAGCCATTATATTTTGGCGGACACTATCAATTTATCAGCGAGCAACTTTCTGCCCATTTAATTACAATTGTGCGTTCCTCTCATTAGTAAAATCGAACTAGCTTGAGGCATACGTACGGATGCCTTTCTAAATTTATTTCAATACTAAATGAATAGAACCGAATGGTCAGATATGAATCTGGGCGTTGACACCTTTTCCCTTAATTATTTAACGATACCCCACAACTTACGTAATTAACACATTTCAACTGTCCTTATAAGAAACGGAAAGCAATATTTTTTTCAAAATATTATTACCTTTTAAGGTGACAAACCATTCCAACTTTTTTACAACATGCAAATAGTTTGTATTCACCTACAATTTATTATAAAAAAGTAGTGTATTTATATGAAAATTATTTACATTTAATTAGGGTTTACTTATTTGAAAAAGTGAATTATTATTTTGTAAGTAAAGCAGAAACGTGATTATTACTAACGTATCAAGTTCCTAATTGAATGACTTTAAGTTTTTATAAGAAACGACATTAAACATGTTTTAATATCAAAGTTTGGTTAAAATGATTATTATAGATATCTAAATATGAAATAGGTTTTGTTACTGTGATGTTCTGTAATGATTGGTTAAATAATGTTTCAGGGATTGCGTTTCTCATTTTTATAATAGGCATTTAGTCTCTTGCTGTGTTTCTTATGTATTTAATGTATAATATACCTTAAATTTTCATAGATGTTTTGGCGTAAAGGTAAATATTATTTTATTACAAAATAAACACAGAGAAGTCCTTCTTAAAAAAGAGTATAACAAATAAAAAAGATAATAATTATTAAATTTACTAAATAAATATGACACAAATTTGGTGTTTAGTTAATCTATCCCAATACTAGATTTAATTAACATAGTTTTTTATACTTTTACATTTATTCTTGTTAAGTGTAATTGATGTGATATTTTTTATATTAATTTACTTTTGTTCTTGAGTGTATAAAGCTTAAATGACCTCACTTTAGAATTTTGATAAAACCCATTTTAAAACCAACAAATTTATTTAAAGTGACTATGATGAAAAAATATAAGTTTTTTGGAATCGTAAAAATAGTGAGTATGTAGATTTTTTAAAGGAACTTTACGATCGGTTGTTGGAGATTGCTAATACCTCAAGTGCTTTAAAAAACAATCACAATATTTTGACAGGTAAACACATGTCGTCTTCAGGTATTGGTTTATTTTCTTTTTTTTCAGCTAAACCACATTAGTTCTGAAATCCCTTAAAAATTACACGCCTACTTTCCAAAAGGTTTACCAACCAAACACGAACAATCCAATGCCAACCAATATTTTTCAATTAACGGTTGATTCTCAGGATCTTTACTTTATTGCTAAAAGGTGAATGAATGTATATGGAAAATACATATGTATTTAATGTTAGGTATATTATGTAATTACTTTAAAAAGCATTTCGATCTTTGCTGTTTAATCTACAAAAGCTAACCTCTCATTTTGAACCATTTTCCACGAATAATTTCTAGTTTATTTATAAACGGAGCACACTCTGGTTCAGTAAAATAATCACTGTGTTTTGCAATACAAATCACATTACTGACATAGACATTAAACAGTGTAACAATTACGTAACTGTTGTGTAAGTGTATAAGAACACGATTGGCGTTACTGATCACTTGTTACATTAACCAATACGGTGGTTGATACAGTTAGTAACATGGGCGGGGGGGGGGTTATGGCTTCAATATCTACTGAAGGTCAACCTAGCCGCTGTTTAGAACATTACATAACCTCACTTTTGAATGTACCTTTGTTCGATAAATCATCTAGGGCATTTCACAAATTTCTCGTAATAACATTTTTAATACATTTTTTTGTTGAGTTTATCATATTCAAGTTCAAAAACTCATTTCATTAGACGGTATAAGGTTACCATTCATGAAATATTGGTACTCAAAAAGTTATGTACCGGTATTTTTATGCATGAAGTATGGTAAAAATTGCTTTCTGGACTTACTCGTAGCATTGGATAAACTATAATGAATCAAAATAGTTATTGCTATAATAGACAGGGTGGAAAAAAGAATATGGAAACGCTTTCACAACAACGTAATTTTTTTCCATAGATAATTCGATAATTTATTTTTTATAATTGGTTTCCATTAACTTATAATTTCTGATCAGAATAATTTACTTGAAAACGTTAAATAGCGGAGAAATAATATTGATCAAATTAGTTACTTTGAAATTCAAATGATCGTTACCCTGGAAAGGATAACCCTTTCGAAGTCCGGTCTGTAGCAATCCATTTCTTTTGAATATACATTTCATTTGATGCCAAACTCGACCTGGGCTTATTGAAGATTCTCGAATGTATGTTTTAATTTGTGTTTGATCTAGATCCGTTCTCTCTCTCTCTCTCTCTCTCTCTCTCTCTCTCTCTCTCTCTCTCTCTCTCTCTCTCTCTCTCTCTCTCTCTCTCTCTCTCTCTCTCTCTCTCTCTCTCTCTCTCTCTCTCTCTCTCTCTCTCTCTCTCTCTCTCTCTCTCTCTCTCTCTCTCTCTCTCTCTCTCTCTCTCTCTATATATATATATATATATATATATATATATATATATATACACAGTATATATATGTTTAAGTGATACAAGCACATTCTCATATATACTTTCTGATGCACTGTCTTCAAAGGCTCTACAAAATAGCTACACACAACAGAGCAATATATAAAGGCACAGAGAAGAAAGAAACAAAGGTCACATCCAATAGTACGCTGGGTGGGTGTGGAGTTCGGAAATTGGTGTGTCGAATAGTTAGTTCTCCAGTTCCCCGTGCGGATAGCAAAGTCGAAAACATCATCTTTTTTCCCCTTAATTCCCTTCAAACCATCAAACAATTAATAGTACAGATTTATAAATATGTACTTATGAATGGTCAAGTGTTAGTGAGGATTATGTAGTCCTAACCTCGCCATTTGTGTGTTAAGACATACTATAAAGACATTTTTATTTAATTTCGTTATAAAAGTGAAAAATTACAGTTGTTCGCTGTGGTGATAATAAAGTGACCTTTATTTAATGTTTCTTATTGGTAAAGGAATTCTATTTATTTATTACGTTTAGGAGTGTTATTCACGTTATGTTTAGCAGTATTAATAAATATAACTACTTCAGAGTACGTTTCATTAAAATCAACACATTCATACTTTTCTGATATGTTTTTTATAACCCATACAACTTAACCCACTCTTATTTTGATATAAGGACGAAAAATATGTATTATTTTATAAGTTTCTTATAAATACAAATTTCAAACAATATTTTAAAATATAAACAGTTAAGACAACGCTTTCAACAAGTGTTTGACTAATCTATATTTATAAAAGAGGATGTTTGTATATATATATATATATATATATATATATATATATATATATGTTTGAAGTTTATGCGCTGCCAAACCATCCAACCGATCGCCATGAAACTTTAAGATGTTGTCCTGTATACTCCCGAGATGGTTTCTGTGAAGTTTGATGCAGATCCGTCCACAGGGTCCCGCCCCACGGGCTCCTAAAGATCCCATGTTATTCAAATGGAGAATCTGAATTGTTTACAAAAAACATATGACTGTGTGGTTTAATGTAGTTTCACATGCCATAAGCAGATTGAAGTTCTCACAACAACAGTACTGTATATGTTTTGATTTATTGTAGTTCTACATTTCACCTTGAGAGTGTAGCACACACCACTTTTACTTGATCAGGTGATCTGTATTTGGTGTTAACCTTTTTTCCTCGGTAATTAAAACATGTGGTGAAACGTGAACATAAAAAATAAATAATTATTTGTTTTGCAGTTTACTTTTTATGACATGCCTCCTAAAAAATCTAATATTGGTAGAAGAAGCAAAAATGCTCGAATTCTTTCAGCTATTAGGTTCTAAATCAAACTCAATTTTATGACCGGCGAAGCGGGCGGGTACAGCTAGTATATTAATAATAATGGTAGATTTAATTTAAAGACTGGTTTACGAACGAGGAAGCTTTTGTTGGAAAAGTGGAGATAAAAGGACGAACTTTCTAGTAAAATGAATCCCGGGTCCGCAATCACTCACTAAACGATACAGATAAAATGGTACTGATCCACCCACTCACCCATACATGAACAGTAGTGCTGACATACCCACTCACCCATATTTGTAGTATGTATTGACATCCACACCCATATACATACGGTTGTACAGACCCACCTACTCAACCATTCAAGTACTGTACAATGGTACTGACTCACATGATTGCCACCGTACGTGTATGCGTGTGTGTTCTGCATACCAGATATCACCTTCCAGACTATATATTGTCAATTAGTATATTAAAAAATTTGTTTAAAAAAATGAAAAGCTATTACTATTCTGTAAACAAAGGGTAAATTAAATTTCACTCCAGTTTCCAAATGTTATGTTTGTTGACGGACTCTGGGTGTATTTATTCAATAATTAGGACAGAGGTTTGTCAAGCGTACATTTTATTTCACTTTCCACCTCAACTCCACACTCAGATACGGGCCACTAATTATATAAAAGGAATATTTGTCTAAACATTAAGTAGTAAATATTAACGTGTGAGAGAATTATGGCTGCTGTAAACAATAATAACAATAAAAATATCATTTAGTCAAGGTTTACTATCATTTAACGTGGTTAAGTTTATTTGAACTAAAATTAAAGAAACTAATTTAACTTGTTATTAAAATGGTGATGAAATGGCTAGAATGTATAAAATAGATTATTAAATAAAATTTCGGGCCAATGGAGTAATAAATAAGAGTTAGGTATTTTATGCTCTTATCACAGAGATAATAAATGAGACATTCAGTATTTGCCGTACCAAATTGAAATTTATTAAGACATAAACACGATAGTAAACTTTTACAACTTGCGTTGTTTAAACTTGACATGGTCTGATTTTGAGGTTATCTGCGAGTTCTATATTACATGAGAACCAAAACGAATCTACCGCAGCACAGCTGGTGGTCGGTAGAGGAAACACCTCTGTTTACTTTTGTTCTTCTTTGAGAACATGTCAAAAAGTCAATTTCCGTTTCCGGTTTCATGTTTTAGATGAATACATAATGAGTTTGAACTAATATAGTAAGAACAGTCTATGTTTTCGTACTTAGATCAGTATTACACACAATTTAGGCTTAATTTATCCTAGGAATCTATTAATTTATACCTAACATGAAACAATTTGCTTAAAACTATAAACAATTTCAGCAGTAAAATGTAAATTAATTCTATAATGGACTTACTGGTAAGCATTTGTTATTGAACTGTTCATTAATAAATATAAAAAGTGCAAATAAAGAATAGGAATAATTACTAATAATGATTTTTAAATTGATATATTTTGTGCCTGAATAGTAATAATAAACAAAAAAACTTTTCTACGATAGGCTACTTTTGATAACTTCGATGTAGAAATAAATGCAAAAGTATTATATTAGTTATTAATAACCATTGCATGAACATTGGCCGTCTTTTAAAAAATTAGGTTTTCTAGCTTGCTACATTATTGGCGAGAAAAAAACAGTTACATAACTCAAATATTACATTAGGTAAGGTTGATATTCCTTTCTAAAATAAACTGACATACCAAAACCTGAGTCTGATATTACAAGCATATGTTTTGTGACAATCAACCCTAACACACCCAGAGGGTAGAGACCAGTTTCTACATATTTATAGTAGATTTTCAAAAGATTTTTATTTTTCCAACAAATAAGTGATCAAACATTAACTTCGTAAAGTTTCTTTCAATAAATTTAGATATTTAGACTATTATACATACTTATTGGTTGGTAGTTTATTGGTTAAATCCCACCTTTATAAGTTAAAGGTTCTCAGTTCTATCCCAATCAGTATCGTAACACATTTTGAAAAGGATCAGCAGTTAACCACCGGCTTTTAAATTGTCATTAGGCTATTAATTAATGACATTTTCTAAGGAATAGTCAACCTTAGTTTGTAACAATGATCACATTCGCTCAGCTACATTCATCATACTGATTCGAAATCCATATTCGCCCAACTTGAAATTTTGTACTCTCTGCTAAATTTTTCAGGGTTTCAAGTGTTCAGTAACACAGCACGTGATAAAATTACACGTGAAGTGGTGATGACCCGCCCGGCCACCCATACACGTACAGTCTCTTGGCCCCTAGAGATTCACTAAGAAAGGATTTTCTTCTCCAACCTCAGGACTCCGTCCCACTGGCCTCTACAATTCCCATGGTATTCTTGTTGAACTATATTAATTTATTGATTTATTTGATTAACAGATATTAACTTAAAGCAAATTTAATAAAATTGTAATAGGCTTAACTTCTAAATTAAAAATAATTGAGTATAGTAGTAAATTATACATAACATCAGCTGTTCTGTATACAGTGAAAACTGAGAACTTGCTGCACATTTCGATTGTATTATCAAACTCAGTATTATGACCGGCGAAGCGAGTGGATACAGCTAGTTTAGTATATTATTAAATTGTATATCATAAAAATAAATTATAAAATTGTAGTACGATTTGTTATGATCAGTTGTGACCAACTATTATTTGATTAACACTCTTATTAACATTCATAAAATATATTTAAGACCTAAATTCACCATAACGATACGTGGTTTAATACAGCCATTTAAAGAAGAATAAACTAAAAGCCATTTAGTTCATAATTCATTCCTTCCTTCTCGTTTTCAGGCAAATATTTCACAATCACATTTTCTCTCAATTGTAGTTCAAATACAATTTACTGTCCTTCAGATCTGTCATTTACTCGTTATATTCAATTCATTGTGAAATATTTGTCAAGCTTTTGTACTAAGTCTTCTTTTTTTAATGATCGTAAACGTGTTTACAAATATGTACATTTAAAACACCAACTTAAAAAAAAAAATTAGTCACATAATATATGCTTAAGTGTTTATTAAACAAAGCTCACTTATAAAAGTAAGTACCATTTCGTAGAATATTCTGTTGCTAAAAAGATGTCTTTATTATAAAAAAAAATACAAAATAAAAACAGTATAAATGAGTATAAAGATATATAAAATATTCAATTTATAGGTGGCTATAATTTTGCTGGAGGTAAATCAGTTTGGCAGTTATATGAGGTTACAGGTGACAAAATTATCATCTAGTCCTCCATTTTAGGAAATTGTTAGGATTTCTAAGTTTATCATGATAATCAGTTATAATACCACGAGCTATTTAAAAACTTTCATTGGTTGGAATTGTGATAAGTTGAGATGGATAACTTATACGTCTACCATCTTTAGATAAAGTTTAGGATTAATTTGTTTAAGAGAGGAATGTATAGTAAAACACACGGTTGTGAGGGTAAATAGGGGACTTCTGTCGGCGTAGAAAGTATGTGCACCCGAGTTTAAATTGTGGTTAGGCCTACGAAGAAACTAAGACACCCATAAGAACTACAACCACACCATTTTTTGTTTTTTTGTTGTTTTGTTTGTTTGCGCATTATAACGTATAAATTCAAAATTTTACTACTAGTTCTAATAATTTTGATTTTATTTAGAACAAAAAAGTACCAGAAATGTCAGTATTTTCACTGTATATCAAATGTACACCATTATTATACAAAACGCTGTTCATGTAGCGCATTTATATTTTAATACTTGGTTGCTAGCAATGTTTAATATATTTTCATAAATTTTATAATTTCATCTTTTCAAGATGAATTATATGAAATACAGTTTTCTTGGTTTCTAGAGGTCGCAAAATTAATTATTTGGTCTTGTTGTAATCCTTATTACATCTATAGGTACAATACAACATTTTCATATGTGTGAGTAAATGCTGTGATTTTAAATCAATATAAATCAATTTTAATTTATTTAAAACTGATTTAAAATCACTGAAATTTCCTAACACATATGAAAATGTTGTATTTTACCTATACATGTTATAAGGATTACAACAAGACCAAATAATTTATTTTACGACCTCTAGAAGCCAAGAAAACTGTATTTCAGATAATTTGTAAGAACTTCTTATCTAGAAAAGATACAATTTTAAAAATTATGAAAATTATATTAAACATTTCTACCAACTAAATTTTAAAATCTACATATGCTACATGAATAGGGTTTTGAGTAATAATGGTGTAAATTTGATGTACAGTGAAAACTAATTAAAATTCTGGTACTATTTTGTTCCGACTAGGATAACAATTATTACAGCTAAAAGTAACATTTTGAATTCATACGTTATAGCGCATAAATAAACAAGAAAAACAATAGTGGGGTTAGAGTTTTTATGGGTCTCTTAGTTTCACAGTAACAAACCTTCAAACTCGGGTGTACATAATTTCTGCGCTGGCAATAAGTGACTAGTTGGGGGGGAAAATAAAACATTAAATCCTTTTGTTTACTATAAAATAGCACGAGTCATTTTGTTCCTTATAACATCATTGTTCTATTACACAAAAATGAAATTCATACGTTTTTGTATTTTAGGTAAAAATTCAACTCATTCAAACTCATCTTTTGTACTTTTCTTATTCCAGCAAAAAACATGAAACTATCAATACCAAATTATGGATTAGCTGTATTGAAGACTTCCTTCACCACGTAGGGAGGGGCCTTAGACAGCGTTTCTAAGGGCGGTGTTCAGGAATTTAAAGTTTTATTATTGGCATAGACTAAGGCAGAAGCTATAAAAACTAGGAAATATAATTAGAAAGTTAAGCCCCTGCAAATACAAGCCCGTATTTACGACAGTTTGGATGTAAAGAGAAGTTCCCAAATGACGTGCTTTATTGCTTCAATAATTAAACCTATAAATATTTGCCGACCTGGCTGTAACAAAACCCAAATGACAGTCATAATGTGTTAAGAACCTTTTTCTATGCAAACTAACATTTAACGAATTACAACCCGTCCCCTTTACAAGTTAACCTATTTACTTTTGACCATCGATGTGTAAAATGTGTGATTTTATACATACAAAGAAGTATTTATCAACTAAAGGTAAATAATTTTGAGTCTCTAATAATTATCAGCTGTTTTGGGGTCCAGTTCTGGAGCACTGGAATAGTGAATGAATGAAAAAGCCTTTATTTTAGTGGCGAAGTTAGGACTATACAGTCCTCTCTTCCACTTAACCACAAAGCTAGTGTAGTCCCATGTAAATGTAATGCAGTTTAAACCAGCTGTAGTGGTAGATCTCACAAACTAATAAAATAATCACACTTGTATGAGAAATTTAATTAATTGTAAGTAATATAATATAATCAACCATAATACACTATAAATAATCTCGTCACTATTCGAGATATTCATCTTTATTTCAAAAATATATTTAATATGCTATGGGCTGGTGAGGTTTAATTTTCTCTTTTCTTTTATGGCTCCAAGTCACTAATTTGACTGTAAAATAGAAGAGGGTTACGTTTTTTCCCTTCTTAACCTTACTCTGCCCATTCCCCATAGACTAATTGATCTGGTTGAAGAACTTATTCAAACAGAGTAAGGGGGCAACCAGTACAGTAGAAGGTGAATATTACTGATATATGTTCAGGTCTAGGCCGAATTCGAACCAGCGCTATCTCTAACCCAAGCTTAAAGTCCTGACACCGCTCGGCCATTGGCTCGCCAAAATACGTTTAGACTATTATTGACGAGTGAGCTACTCGAGTTTCGAGTCACTCGGTGTCATTATCATGATTTTAAAACTAGTAATCAAATTAAAAGGTTTTAAAGGTTTATAAACACAACTATAAAAAGAACTTAAAATGAATCGGTCGTCAGAACGGATTACTTGGGCATGCATATAATGTTATATTGTGGCGTTAATGTACTGTTAAGGTGGTACAATCGGTTTTCGGTGAATTAATTACTTACCAATTGTATAGTCAAAATACGTTAATGTACATTCCCTTGAGAAAGGAAAAATATAACAAATATTTTTTAACCACTACATTAGAACTTGTGGCCTTATAAAGTGGCGAATTTAGCTGATTTAAAATCACTATTAAGAAGAAATCGTTCAAAGTACATATTAAAATTTTTATAACTACGTTTTTAACACATAATTGAAGGAATAAAGATATTTTTCCTTTAAAAAATTATAAAATATTTATAATTTTAAAGTTAAAATAATACATCTTTTTACCTTTGAAATTATACATTTTTAAAAAACGAAAAACTTTTTAATCCCTTCAGTTATGTGTACAAAACGTAATTATAAACAATTAAATTTGTACTTTTAAAGAACAATACCTTTTATAAAAATATACTTTTTTGAAAGATACATTTTTTACCTTTAAAATTATAGATATTTTACAATTTTTTAAAATGGAAAACATCTTGATCCCTTCAGTTGAGTGTAAAAACTTAATTATAACAAATTAAATGTATACTTTGAACGGTTTTGTCTTAATAGTGATTTTAAATCAACTAAATTCATCAATTCACAAGGCCACAAGTTCTGATATAATGATTAGTAAAATTAATAAAATAAATATGATTCCTGTTTCAAGATAAGGAATATTAACTAATTTTGATTATAAAATTGGGAAATAATTTGCAACAGAAAAGTGATTGTACCATCTTAAGGGCTTTACATAGACAAACTCAATAACATACGTATGATTGGTAACTATGTAACACCATTCAAGTGACGGTTTAGTATCTAATGTTTTCTACATAGATAGTATTCAATTTATATATATAAAATAAAAAAAATATTTAGAAAAGTTTTCCTTCACTGACAGGAAAACGTCTCTTCTGGTAAGAACAGCTCAAAACCTCTTCGCTGTCAGAGAGAAAATGTATTTGTACAATATTGTGTCTGGGTTAGCTTAACATTATAAAATAATTTTCAAAAAGCCCTAAATACTCAAGTATTAAAATTTTTCACACAAATATTGTACTTTTTTGGTGAACAATTTGCTTATAAAAAACTTTAAAGGAATTATGACGTTTTTAATAATAGTATGCCAATTAATTCATTTATAATTATCATTTTTTTAAAACAAAAAGTCTCTTTTCAATTATAACGTTAATTAAATTTTGAAAAATTTTACAAGAGTTTCCATACAAAAAGAGTAAAATGTCAAATTTGATGCATGGTTCGTAAATGATATCTGAATAACAACTGAGAGAACATGTAACTGTCAAATATTCATACGGAATAGATAAAGAGAATCGAATTTGTCAATGAATTGTCAATAATGAATCACAGGCTTGATTTATGATTTCCACTTTATATTCAAATGTTTTAAAATATTTTAGTTATTATTGTAATACAACAACGTAATTTTCAGTAACATTTGTGTTTTTAACGATCACACAAACATTTATCGACTGCATGAGTGATGAATCAAGTGGGGGCAAACCTAATTTATATGTGATTTTTTAACTTGTAACTTGATGTTTTGCTTTAAAGAGTATGGTTTTTTTAGTGCTTTAGGATTAGTTTGTATAGAAAAAGGTTCTTAACGCATTATGGCTGTCATTTGGGTTTTGTTACAGCCAGGTCGGCAAATATTTATAGGTTTGTTTATTGAAGCAATAAAGAACGTCATTTGGTAACTTCTCTTTACATCCAAACTGTCGTAAATACGGGGTTGTATTTGAATGGGCTTAACTTTCCAATTATACTTCTTGGTGTTTATAACTTCTGCGACAGTAAGAATATTCAACGTTATAAAAAAATATAAATTTAAATTTACTTGACAACTGAAAGCATAATAAATTGGCAACTAAACCATATAAATATAATGTATAACAGGATAACTTTATCTATAAAATATATAACTAAACTACATTTTCACGATTTCTATACAACATTTAAACTAGACAAAATTCAACCCAAGATTAAGAAAGATTATAACTGTAAATAACTGATTTGACATTAAAAAATTCCATAAAATAGTGAAGAAATCACAAATAGTAATTTATACTACTATTTTAAATTTCTACATACATCAATAAATATCAGCAAAGTATTAATGTAATTAAAAAAATATTCATGTATAAAATTTAATTAATTGTATTTTTAAAATAAATATAAATGTATATAGAAAGTCTACTAAGCTCATGGAAATTACATCAAAACATGTTTCACCTCTCACGCCTGTCTCTCACTTTCACACAAGAGCCGTCTCTCGAGATTACTTCTTACTTGAAACTGTCATACCACCTAGCCGACTTGTCCCTTGTACCTCTACATATAATAGATATGTCAGGAGTAGGCGGGTTTGAACATAACAAGAGTAAACATGCTTGGCTAAACTCATGCATCTCTTAAAGGGACCGTCTCTTCAGAATACTTGTCACTTGTAACTGTCACACCACCTAGCCGACTTGTCACTTGTATCTCTGTATAATATATATGTCAAGAGTAGGCAGGTTTGAATATAACAAGAGTATACGTGCTTGGCTAAACTCATGCATCTCTTAAAGGGACCGTCTCTTCAGAATACTTGTCACTTGTAACTGTTACACCACCTAGCCGACTTGTCCCTTGTACCTCTATATAATAGATATGTCAGGAGTAGGCGGGTTTGAACATAACAAGAGTAAACGTGCTTGGCTAAACTCATGCATCTCTTAAAGGGACCGTCTCTTCAGAATACTTGTCACTTGTAACTGTCACACCACCTAGCCGACTTGTCACTTGTATCTCTGTATAATATATATGTCAAGAGTAGGCAGGTTTGAACATAACAAGAGTAAACGTGCTTGGCTAAACTCATGTATCTCTTAAAGGGACCGTCTCTTCAGAATACTTGTCACTTGTAACTGTCACACCAACTAGCCGACTTGTCACTTGTATCTCTGTATAATATATATGTCAAGAGTAGGCAGGTTTGAACATAACAAGAGTATACATGCTTGGCTAAACTCATGCATCTCTTAAAGGGACCGTCTCTTCAGAATACTTGTCACTTGTAACTGTTACACCACCTAGCCGACTTGTCACTTGTATCTCTGTATAATAGATGTGTCAAGAGTAGGCAGGTTTGAACATAACAAGAGTAAACGTGCTTGACTAAACTCATGTATCTCTTAAAGGGACCGTCTCTTCAGAATACTTGTCACTTGTAACTGTCACACCACCTAGCCGACTTGTCACTTGTATCTCTGTATAATAGATGTGTCAAGAGTAGGCGGGGTTGAACATAACAAGAGTATACGTGCTTTGCTACACTTAGTATCTCTCACAGAGACCGTCTCTCGAGATTACTTGTCACTTGTAACTGTCACATCACTTATCCAACTGGTCCCTTGTATCTCTGTATAATAAATGTCTCAGGAGTAGGCAGGTTTGAACATAACAAGAGTAAACGTGCTCAGCATCACTTATGTATCTCTCAAAGAGCTATCTCTTAGGGTTACTTGTCACTTATCTCTATCACACCACCTAGCCGAATTGTCCCTTGTATCCCTGTATAATAGATGTGTCAAGAGTAGGCAGGTTTGAATATAGCAAAAGTAAACGTGCTCTACAACACTTATGCCTCTTCTAGGGGCATCTCTCGTGATTACTTGTCACTTGTAACTGTTACACCACCTAGCCGACTTGTCCCTTGTATCCCTGTATAATAGATGTGTCAAGAGTAGGCAGGTTTGAACATGGCAGGAATAAACGTGCTCTACAACACTTATGCCTCTCTCAGGGGCCATCTCTCGGGATTAATTGTCATTTATAACTGTCACACCACCTACCCGACTTGTCCCTTGTATCCCTGTATAATAGATGTGTCAAGAGTAGGCAGGTTTGAACATAGCAGTAGTAATCGTGCTCTACAACATTTATGTCTCTCTCAGGGGCCATCTCTCGGGATTAATTGTCATTTATAACTGTCACACCACCTACCCGACTTGTCCCTTGTATCCCTGTATAATAGATGTGTCAAGAGTAGGCAGGTTTGAACATAGCAGTAGTAATCGTGCTCTACAACACCTATGCCTCTCTCAGGGGCCATCTCTCGGGATTAATTGTCATTTATAACTGTCACACCACCTACCCGACTTGTCCCTTGTATCCCTGTATAATAGATGTGTCAAGAGTAGGCAGGTTTAAATATATAAGGAGTAAACGTGCTCTACAACATTTATGTCTCTCTCAGGGGCCGTCTCTCGGGATTAATTGTCACTTATAACTGTCACACCACCTAACCGACTTGTCCCTTGTATCCCTGTATAATAGATGTGTCAAGAGTAGGCAGGTTTGAACATAGCAGTAGTAATCGTGCTCCACAACATTTATGTCTCTCTCAGGGGCCGTCTCTCGGGATTAATTGTCACTTATTACTGTCACACCACGTAGCCGACTTGCCCCTTGTATCTCTGTATAATATATGTGTCAAGAGTAGGCAGGTTTGAATATAGCAGTAGTAAACGTGCTCTACAACACTCATGTCCCTTCCAAGGGGCCGTCTCTCAGGATTACTTGTCACTTGTAACTATCACCTACCACACCACCTAGCCGTCTTGTGCCTTGTATCCCTGGTGTGATTTAGGAACACTGGTTTTTACTTTTTATCCATGTAGTTTTTATGTATTTTATCTACTCTATTTTCCAACCTGTAATATATACAATATATATTACTTGTCGCACCTCGAGAGGCATTATTTGTCGTGATTATTAAAGATAGTTGTATAAAATGTATCTTTTGTAATTTAGTTGAAATGTTATATCAAGAACTAATGCGCTAACTTATTAAGCCATAATGTTTTAAGGCCAATATAATTGTATAAAACTGTTAAATAACCTAACCAAAATGCATTTTTGTCGTGAGAATTAATTATTAAAGAAACCTGTTATCTTTCTCTCCTTACATTTATCTTCACTCTTATAAATATTCTTGAGATACTAATTTAAAAGGAAAATGACGAAACAGTGTGCAATTATTCAAAAAACGTCCGTTCGGTCACTAAAGCCTACTCGATTAAATTGACAAGCTACAATGTGATAGTTGAAACAAAATTACGTAGACTAGGAGACACCCATACACACTTTGCATGCCAAGCCTTCTTCGGACTTATGAGAACGTCAGAAGAAATAATTATAATTGTCTCTGTTTTACAGATGTTTTTTATTATAGACAAAATATCAGTTGTTTCAAATCTACACTAAAAGCACGCATTGTTTAAATAGGTGTTAACATTGTAAACATGAATAACTGTTATTTGTATCAACTAGAGGACACCCCTGCACACTTCGCGTGCCAACCCCGGCACTCGCTGCGTTCGATACAAACCGGCCTTTGATTATAACGAATAATCAAATTACTTATACAACGTAAAATCACAATATTACATTTATTTGTAGTATCTCACTCACATTACTTGCGTTCCTACATATTTATTAGTATAAATAGCTAATAGTATTTACTCAGCCTGTTTCAAACGTGTTCATTTCATTTTTTAATGTTTAACAGCTGAAGATTAAACTCATAGTATAATATTAAAAACGCATCAATAGTACGAGAATGCTAATCCTACAACTTAAAGATGTTTATTTATTTAAAAACAGCTGTTAATAATTTACTAAAATAAACCCAATGTTGTCCTTATGGAACAATCTTTAGGAGCGGTTTCTACACCTTAGGAGTACTTTATAAAGATGAAAATACTTTAGTTGTCCTATTTTAAGACCTATAGAAACAGTGCACAAAATTATAGCTCTCTACCTACATAGGAAATTGGAGAATTAGAAAGAGAGTGAGAGAGAGGGGGAGGGGGGAGGGGTAGAGGGGAGGGGGAGAGGGACAGAGAGAGGGAGAGAGAAAATCGTTGGCTCTTTTACGGTTAGTCGAGCGGAGCTTAGGCAATTTTTTTACATCTGTGAGGTTTTTCCAACCGTCCTTGGCCCGTTAGGTTTAGAATGCATCTAATCAAGAAATTCTTGATTCGATATTCTTAGAAATTACCCTTTGGGTTCTGATCTCAACAGTTTAAGTTAAATTTCACCTTTGACGCGCACACAACAATGGTATCTATCTACATCATCTACTACTCACAGGTAATGAAATTGGACCCTGCCTGCCAGTGATAACCAGATTGATACTAGCCAATTAACATGATATCACGAGATTGGGCTTCTCTGAACTGATGAATCTACGTTGTCCACCGTAAGTGCCTTGCTTAATAATATATGGGCTTAACGATATACTCTTATACGTATTTTTAAAACCACGTTTTAAACTAGTTTTTTCTGTTGTTGTTATTGTTACGGTCCGCTGGGTCCGGAATAACAAGGCGATTCCACTTTTATGGCTGTTGACTGTTATTTACTATTACTAATGAACTAAACTACACAGTACGATATATTTACATATTTATATTACCAGACAGACACTATTTAAAAATTCCACTTAAACAATAATTAACTTAATTCATCAAATCAACTTAACGACTTTAATTCAACTTAACAATAATCAATGTCACTCGAGTTAGTGTTCGCACTATATTTGTCACTGTTCGTGAACTCTCGCTGTTTAACACTGCCACTTACTCTGCAGGCTGAACACAAAAGAATCATTTACAGTAGACTGAAATTCACTCGTAGGCTGAGGGTTGCCTTAATATAAGGCGACGGTGAACGTCTAGAAGGTTCTGGAGCAGTGGTGGAAAGTGTTCTGGAGAAGGAGTCTAGACCCTTCTGGATGCCATTTCGGGAGGGTTCTGGCTCCATATACAGACAAATTAACTGTCATTCTAGCACCTTCTATGTATAACCGGATGCCGAAATTACCTTGGTGGCGTTCTGATATGATCACTATGATTTATGGTTTAAGTATTATTAAAAAATAATGCAAAAACAATTTATTTATATAAACTACCCTCACGATCCAAATGAATGGGTATCACTAAAATAATACAAAATATGTCACGGCCGATTATTAGTGTGTTGCAACAGGTGAATAATATTAGCAAAAAGTACTGCAAGAGTCCGTTTGCTATGAAGCATGACGAAATATAACTAGCAGATTATGCAACAATATTAGTTGATACTCTAATATAATATTTGCACACAAGGAAACTGTAAGTGGTCAAAGTTTATTGTTTATAAAATTATCTATATAATGACTATCCATTATGAAGGTGGGAAGTATGTGGTATGATTAAATAAGGAGGATTTTCTTAGGCTCAAATAGTTCACATATAAGCATATTATTTTTACGAACAATGAGCTAGATATGTTGAAAAACATCTTAATTATCAAATACTATGAAATAGAACGTTTTATTATAAAAACTTATCTCCGAACATATACTCAAATCATAAATTACTATGATAAGGTTTTGCTTCAAGTCTTTTACTTTTTAAATATAACTGAGTACACATACAGTTCGTATTTTCAGTATATGGCATACAGGGGACTGAAGCATGGAGACAGATCCTATTTTAGATAATCTGCCCTTTCTTATTCAAAGAGCATTTGTATTCCCCTCCAAAACCAGGTAGCATCAATCTACTATCCATTTAAATTAGATTCTATCTCAATTTCACAATTTTCTGTGTGAACATATACATGGTGTTACAAAAAGGTGGGGCTGGATATACATGTTTAGATTCTATGTGTAATTATAAGCTAAACATGGAAATTAATATTTTTTCAATTTCCGCTTTGTTTATCAGCTAGACGCCATTTTTTTTCATAAAACAATTTATATCTTTGTTGTTATCTTTACGATTGTTACAAAACTCGGCAAATGGGTTCATATTACAAGGTAGTATTTGATAAAAAATATTTTAAAATTATCTTGATTTTTTTTCAAAATTACAGCCATTTCCTTTTTATTTTAACAGATATCTAAAAAAACACTGGTTTTATAAAAATTGTTTAAAATACAAAACAGTTTTTAAATAAATTTACCTTTCCGATGATACCTCATTCATAAAAATCTTTTAAGGAATAACATTTTTATGAACTAACATTAACTCACATGCAAACTAAATGGCTACTAATTTAACAGTATTTGAACTGCATGTGAAATAATGTTAGTTAGTAAAATTGTTATTTCTTAATAGATTTTTACAAATGAGGTATGACTGGAAAGTTAAAGTTATTTAAACACTATTTTGTGTCTTACACAATTTTTATATCAGTGGTTCTTTTTTACATATTTGTTAAAATAAAATGAAAATGGCCATAATTTTGAAAATAATTAAGATACATTTAGAAAATAATCAAAACATTAAAAAAATGAATTTTTATTAAATACTAACTTCTAACATGAAACAATTTACCGAGTTTTGTAACAATCGTAAAGATAACAAAAGGTATAAATTGTTTTATGAAACAACAAAATGACGTCTAGCTGCTAAACAAAGTGGAAATTGAAAAACTATTCACTTTTAGCTTAGAAACACACATAGAATCTGAAAATGCACAGCCAGCCCAACGTTTTTGTAACATCCCTTATATTAAATTTTTTTTTACGTTTTTTGAAACAGTAGTAGTATTATTCGTCCTTACCCAAAATACAAAAAAATTATTGATTAATATAAAATAGTTTATTAAACTTTTCATACAATGAATGTTAGCTATTAACTTACTTTTTCAAATTTAAATTATATGATTTATATACTTTGGTGTTTTGTGTTGTTAGTTTACATAATTTACAAAACACACACTTACACAGTACACTTTGTGTTACAAATATCCAGTGACCTAGATAGCACAGTGTTGCAGGCGTCACTTGGGTTAACTATAATGAATGCCATGTCCCATTGCACTGGGAGTAATTTATCTCCAGGTGTAACCATCAGTTAACTGAGGGAGTCACTGGAAAATGGCAATTTAATGATATTCAACATATCGGTGTATAGTGGATTAAAATTCGATAAGAAAGCCGGATGTTCTTGAAACGATAAGAACATTCGATATAACAAGCGTGTATTCGTGCGTTAATAATTGTTAGGTATTCTGACGATACTTTATTTTAATTAATATTAACTTTTATATAGTATACTTAACGAATGGGTGGCTCGCAAACGATAAGAACATTCGATAAAACAAGCGTGTATCGGTGCGTTAATAATTGTTAGGTATTCTGACGATACTTGGTTTTAGTTAATATTAACTTTTATATAGTATACTTAACGAATGGATGACTTGCAAACGATCGAGGGAAAAGAACTATTTTATTTATGTCAATTCAATAAATATACTTCGTGGCTCAGTGTAAGCCTAACTGAATGTAGTTAAAGTAACAACATCATTATGTTCATATTTTAGGAAGAGATTATAAAAGAACTATAATATTAACAGAGCTTTCAAGAATACTTGTAAAACATTAGGAAACTATGTATAGTTGAATTTATATAATAGAAAAACTAAAACAACACCCATCATGTGAACGTTACGTTCATTTAGTTAATGGTTCACAATTATTATGAATTTGAACTAGTTCGCCGCGATTGTTCACTACAGTAAACGAGTCGGTCACGAACTAATCTTCAAAATGAACCATCTTAATCCATTAGTCATAACAAGTACTATGATTAATGGGTTAAAACTGCTACTAAGTATTACATTGGAATAATTAATACTTGAATTTATTATAACTTAAAGTTGAAAGGTATGTTTGCAATATAATAACAACATCTTATGAGTACGTTAATTCTATATTTATTTTTCTTACTAGTATTGAATTTTATCGTAAATTAATCTCTGTAGTACTTAAAACAATACTATACATTTTACAAAATGATTACTATTTTATTAGCATTTATTACCCTGTTTGATCACACAAAGCAAACTTGAATTGAGCAGTTTGAATTTTTATTGATATTTATTCTATTCTCATACGTTTTCTGCACTCTCTCCTGGACTTTTTACCTTTCTTCCGTCCGTGTTGTCTATAGATTTTTGGGCTTATCAGTATCTTATAATATTGTGCTTCTTATTTTTTTCTGTATATTTTTCTTTTCACAATTTCTTACTTAAAGTATCCAGGAGTTGGTTGTTTTGACTTTTTCTGGGTAGGTGAGAGCTCGTTTGATTATCCTGGTTCCTAGTAATCCTTGGAAGTGTCCATAAAGTTATAATCTTATTTTGTTGATGTCTACAGCGATGTTTGATAGTTTTCGCTCTTTTCACTGTAATATGTGTTTTCCCGTTGTGTCTGGCTCAAAATGTGTATCTTTATTTTCTTTTTTCTTTTTTTTTACTAAATGTCCAAATCTCTTGTATGAAGTTTAAGTCCCTCTACAAATACAAATTAAAAGACACATTAAAATTGCAGTTTGTATTTTTCTCAAGAAATCCATATATCTGGAGATTATGGTTTAATTACAAAGCTTTCCATCCAAAATATTACTGACAAAACTCAGTACCACTCCGTGTAAAACTTTGTGTCAGTAAAAGCGTGTTTAAGAGATAAATGGGGGTTCACACAAAGAGATTGTTGACCAACAAAAACACATCGACAAAGGATTTTCCTCCTCAAGTCAAAACCAAAATTAATTAATGCTGGGCTCGTGTCAGACGTGGCGTTTGGTTTTGTCTGATATTGGGTGAATCTGCTTCATTAGCATATTGGACTGGAAAGAGATTAATCCTTTCAACATTTCTTTCTTTAGTTATTATTTAAAATGTATATTACTTTTGTCCATGGTAAGCTGGCCTAAAATAATTAGAAACTGTACAACTTAAAATTTAATCTTAGCAGCCATATTTCGTACAGTATGTATATATTTTTTATTTCCCTTTAGAGTAAAACTTAAATTTATTTAGCTGTTATACAACTAAGGTCTGTTTCTTTAGTAAAATTTTCTCAAACACACCGTTCCATTCCAAATAATTAGGAAACCACGTGACAATATGAAGAGTGTGCCTATTTCTTGGGAATTATTCAACCCCCCTACCATCCCCGAGGGTGGGGGGTGGAATATTATGTCCTGTCAGATTTAACGTTTTTGCAGAGCCGAACAGGCAAAGACGATAACGTAGCTGATTTCCCCTAGGTTTTGAGTAACGGTCGATCAAGTTTATACGTGTTCACAGCCGTGCGCGTGCAAGAACTGGTAAATATATGTTGAAGAAATGTCAGCCATTCTGTGTTGTCAGGGCTTTGATGAAGTGAATTGTTCGAATATTCCAATATGTTAAGAAATTGTGTTTTGCATTGTCATACGCAACTATGAATAATTTATTTTACTTTTCTGGATAAAATAGTTTAAAATAAATATATCCTCAAGATATAAAACTCGCAGACATATAAGCTGTAAAAAATGGTAATGTATTATATAATGTAATTTAGGTTTACAAATGACGAATTGAAATCGCATAAGGGGTTTCTGTTTTTAACTAAGACTTTTTCACTAAAAGAGTTTTTATTGATTTTGGTTATACAATATTTAATTTGATACTACGTAAATTCAACCCATAAATTATATGTTTATAAAGCTTAGCATTTTATTATCACGAAAAAAGTTTTGTTAATGATTAATTACTATTTCATGATTGGTAAGGAAGTTCTGAAACAAATAGCAAAGTGTGAATATGTTTGAAAATAGTTTGAAACAACAAAATCTGAAGGCAGTACCTACTCAATAGAATTGATTGAATTCTATCAAATGGAAATTCCTCCTTCCAAATTAAAAAAAAAAAAACTTAATTAGCCAGTTTACATGGGCCTGCAGGCCTGCGCGGGAACTTTATCCAACTAGTGAAGTAGCGGCCGTTAGTTCATTTGGGGATTCGAACCTTCGACATGGTCCTCCGCAGTCCGAATCCATAATCACTGAGCCACCACGCTAACAAAGGCAATTACATTGTATGTTATAGTAATATTTTATATGGAGGAAATTATCTTCTAATATTCCTAAAGAAACAACAAAATAATTACTAATTTAAGAAATAATGCAGTTATATTATTTTATAATATATATATACAGGGTGTTTCCTTTAAAACGCAGCCCTATTTACAAGTAGAGAAAATGAAGATTTAAGATAATTACAAGTTCAGAGGTTGGTAGCCCTTGCTTTTCTTCCTTAGCTATCAGCTGATTTATAATGTTGCGTTGTTGTTTACTTTATTTGGGTTTCGTGCAATGTCATTAAGTTTAGGTTAGAAACTCGGTTTTGAACAAAGACCAGAGAGTGTTTACTGTGGAGTAATATTTTAAAACAAAATAGTTTGTTTTATGCTTTCGAAGACTATTCTGAACCCATTGTATTAACTATATGTAATAATAATGGTTTGTACTGTACAGTGTTGTATTGCAATTCAACCCATTTCAAATCATGGGTTGCGTTTTAAAAGAAACACCCTGTATAAACATTAACAATAATACTATACAATTAAAATTAAGGCAATCTTATACATATTAAAAAATATTTAAATTTATTTTACACTCAATGTTGTAGTTTATCCATTGAACAATAAGTGAAAGTGTATTTGTTGATTTATTGAAAAAATTATTTATATTGTTTTTTTATTTATGTTATTATCTATTTACTATGCTGTACAACAAATATTCTACAAGTAATCTTTTTTATTTATTCCTCTAGCCTATGGCTATTTGAGGAAAAACCTTATAGATAAATACATTTGCTATGATATTTACATTATAAAATACATTTTTTCGTTGTTTTTTTCTTTCATTGTTGAAAACATTTCTTTCTTTCATTGTTACTTTTCAATTAGTAGTTATTATCATTTTTTCTTTATTAACAGACATGCTAAGTATCTTCATTACTATACAATCGAAATAGGCCTATAATAACTAAATGAGGCATTTATTAAAAATTATATCACTTCAAACAAAAATCTTATTAGGCCTAAATACATATAAATATGAACATATATGTAATTATAATATAGCATAACAAAATAAAATAAAACATAACATAATACAATACAGTATAAATACCCAGGCCACTCCAAATATTAGGAAAATTAACGAGAGTAAACCTATAACAACAACAAAAACAATAAATCAACGATAAACAAGAAATTAATCTTCAGTGGAATATTTATTTACAAAAAGATGCAAAAGTAATTTAGGGTACAGAAAAGTACAGGTTGTAGAAATGTAAATGTTTTGACTATATCAAAAGTCTACTATGGACGGAACTGACTGTACACCAAAAAGGGGTGAAATCTAAAAAAAAACCATAACTTGAACGAGTTGCATTCCTGCACTTTTTTCAACATGCAAAAGCTTAGTTAGGGTTATGTTGACTGATAAAATATTTAATCTCTGTTTCGTTCAATATGATTGAATTTTCCTATTAGTTGTAAAAATGTGCGTCTGTGTACGTGTGATAATTAGTTCTTTGTGTTTGGAGTTTAATTGTGATTAACCCATGTGATAGTGATGTATAACCTAAAAGTCATTATTGGTGCTAGTTAGTAAATATGAGTATTTTGGTGAGTAAGCCTAATATTTTATGTTATGTTTGTAAACTAATTTTAAAGGTGTGTTTTCAACTGGCTGTAATTATGTAAATGCTGTAGATCTAGGAGTAATGAGTTAATTAGTGATAGGATTCTATATTCAAGAAGCAGCCTATCATAATTATTGTAATGCCTTAGCACTTGATATTGTTTATGCCTCACATTTTATTGCACATTATGCTGAATAATATAATCTTCATTGAAAAAATGTTTACTCAGGTCAATGTATCTAACCAAACAACCAAATTTCATCATTCCTAGCCACTCCAATGGAATACTACAAAACAGTAACTATATTTTGCCATATTCAGGGGCTAAATAGTAAACAGTTATTCCATACAGAAACATATTTTGCAGAAGAGAATAATAAATACGTCTCTTTGTGCTTACGGAAAAATTTTGTCTAATCCTCTTTTGTTTTACATTGAACAAATTTTGTCTTACACTTAAACAGTAATATTCTAACATCAAATTGTTGTTAGATAGTCTGTGAATGAAATTTCATATCTGAGTCTAAAAAAATTCCAAGATGTTTTATAGTATGACAAAATGTAAGAGATTTACAAGAACAAACAGCATTTAGTGTAAAACACTTTGAATTGTGGCATAACAGTTCAGCATAGTTTTCTTTGGCAAACTAATATTTGTTCTAGGGTTTGTAAAAATTATAGCCTTAGTTTTCTTAGAGTTTAAATAACATAATTGAATTATTAAAAAATATTATGTTATGTGATTTTGCCTAAATCAAACTTATTTTTGATTTAGGCAAAATTAATTACCCTCAGTGGGTTTTAATTAGATATTTCGGTCTACTAACAAATAATTTTAAAATTTTAACTATATCTACAATTAAGTTTCATAGCAATTCCGACACGACTTTTCTCAAACTGTACTGGTAAACCTTTAACTATGGTAATATCCAAATACTAAGCTAAAGAAAACTTTTCACTCGTCAAGTTGGTACTAAACATCCAATTGTCACGGAAATATTTTCACGAAGGAAATGCAATAAACATTCTTCAACAATCTCTTAACTACTACTTCCAGATTCGAGTTTCCAAGTTTTACCAAACGAATTTAGTAGAACGAACATAGTACATAATTTAGTCCCATTAAAAATGTATAAATACCTGAATAATAATATTATCTCATGAATTAATTAATTTGAGTTATATGATTATTAAAATAATTAGATAAATTGGCACTAGGGGCTCAGTGCTCTAACACTACTTGGGGATATAGTGTTATTAATATTGTAGACGATAGGTTCTGTTCTCAAAATTTTTAATACTTCCAATCAATGGTTTTCATTGACGTGGACACCAGTAGAGACGTTTGGGGTATCCATGTTGGGTGGTAGTCAGTGTACCGATGTTGTATAGGAAATATAACTGTGTATCAGGCTTGGAAATTAGACGTAAATCATACCAATATTACGTGGTTCGGATTCCATGTAAAGATGTAGCTCCCTTACTTACTCTAGCTATTGGGATATTAATAAATGATTATTTATAAGAACCTTAGTAACAATGACTACATTCGTTCATCTACCTTCATTACACTCCTGCAACCCATATAATTCACCCCTATAGTGAATAACACAGAAAAAGTGTAGAGGTTTTGAATTCTTTGGAATTGTAATTTATAAGGTCCAATTTATAAGCGTAATTATTACATACATTCAGTTATATTACACTAATAAAGTTGCCAAAAAAATAAATGCTTAAACCATTCAAATTTCAAAACAGTGGATTTTGATAAATTTTAACGATTTTCAAGAAAACACGTCTAGTACTCTGCACAGATATACTAAAACTTAGTATTTATGCATCGATACTGTTCATATATTTGGTAGTTCGTGAATATTTGTATTCTTTTATCATACAACAATTATATTAATTTGTTCACGTAATTTTGTCCAACAGTAATTACTTGGGGAGGACAAAGGTTGTACTCCATCATTAACAAATTTCAAAAACAAAGTAATTACTTATAATTCAGACGTAGTTCACACTAATTACTTCCACTGGGAAATTTTACTGACTAAAATAGATCCTGACTTTAATAAGATACTCCGGTGAGAATTTAAACACCCTTTGTAGGTTTAATTAATTTGAGTTTAAGAGAATCTCTGAAAACACTACTCAAACACCTGACGGGTCACCATTTTATTACGTTCCTCTCTTTTATGACTCACGTTCCACTGTTCCATCTCTCAATTAGTTTTATGTTTAGTCTTTTATCAAAATCTCTCACCTGGCTATTAGTATTTATGAGCCATAAAGCCGTTTTATATTTATGGTTCAAGCTGATTTACTCTAAAAAGAATAATTCCACATGTCTTTATATTTACGGCAACTAGTATACATTAAAATAAATCAAACTTTATTTGCATTATGAAATTGAAATAACCTCAAAAAAATCCGTATGTACAAATTTAATTAAAATTTTCATTAGTTGGAATCAGTTAACACGCCATACGCGTTAACATACAGAGCTACTCACTACACAGCCATATATACCGCTTCAAATTAGTCATCGAGTTAGATATCATTTTCTGAATAACACATTGTTTTGTTTTCATCACTTTGGTCACAATCATTAGTTGTAAATTTATCATTTATCTCTTTAAAGTCGAACAATCCTTGCGTAGTAAGGGTGATGATTTTAAAAATGTCATAAAGCTGAAAATGTATCATAGTGGGGATATTTATATTTTATAATTTTTACCTCTGTGCGGGAATTCGTTCAACGAGAACATTACCTATTGTCAAGTCAGTTGGGGATCTCAAACTTGGACCTAGCACTTCATAGTCTCTCCACGGTATGAAGGTCGAGCCGTAGGGTTACTAAATTCCATAACCTTTAGCCATATGTAGAAAGCCAGTGGCCTTGACCGGAGGGTTCCAACGTTATCGCAATATAACGGAGTCAAGCAATATCGAGCGTGGCTGTTCCTGGGATGGGTGACCGTCTGAGCGATCCCGTCCTTGCATGCAGCCCACTTGCCCGGTCACTGATGGTGGTTCGGAAGTCACCCTTAAGTAGTTGGTTCCCAGGTTAAGTGTTAGAGAGGGCTTCTTAGCCCTAACTTCGCCTGGTAAAATAAGACGAGCTTTAACTTTAAATTATTCAGTCTTGTGATCAGTACTGACAACCAGTTAAAACACCTCTATTGCAAGTTCCTTTTTTCTTTAAGAAGACGTTGATCTTTTTTTACATCACTCTGCCAATACCCATCGATGTATACTACTCTAACTGGATCGCTCACGGAGCGGGCGAAACGTAGCGGAGAACGGTCTCAGGGGTAAGTAGAAGGTCCCCCCACCGCAGTTCTGTGGACACAGACACCGCGTGGCACTATCTTGCATAGCATTCCTTCCTATAAGTCAAAGTTTTATGAATACACTAAATCGATTGATAACTTCTGAGTCCACTCAGGTTAAGTGGTAGAGAGAGCTTTGCAGCCCTAACTTCGCCTCTTGAATATAAATAAAGACGTTTTTCATTTCATTTCATTTCATTTCCACTAAATAGTTAATGAATATGCCATCGTATTAGTGGTTATGATGGGATAAGGAACCATTTTTATTTATGCGTAGTTAAACCAAAGCGTTCTTAAAACCATTTACAGTACATCTCAGTCGTTTTTATTGAGATAATTGATAATTAATTATTTAAAAATAGAAAAAATAGAAATACTAATCCATCTGCAGGGTTTATTTTGTAGATACGGTTGTAATAAAATCTTAATTTGTTTTAATTAGTAGGTCTTAGGTCTATGTTATATGTAGATGTGTTAGTTTAATTTTATGTTTTGTAATTTTATTTATTTTTATAGTTTTTAAGAAAAATAATCTCATATGAAAAAACTTTTGAAATTTTAACTGGGCAACACTTTCACAAGAACTGACCATCATCCAATTATTTAATGATGTTCATTACCATATTATTTCGTATTACCAACACATGTTCATTAGTCTAATTAGAGTTTAACCTGAAGATTCAAATGAAAAAATATTTATGTAATAATTCAACAAGCGAGACACGATTGTAAAATTATTCTTAATTGTGTAAATACTATCATTCTTCTACATACAAAATAAATCGGTTCTGTATTAACATTTGGATTATTAAATTAATTAGTTAAACGATTGTGATCTAAAGAATATTATATGCCTATCACATATTATTATTTTATGAAATAAATGACGATTCACCTACCAACAACACAGTCAACAGAGTTCTAAATGACACATATAACAGCTGTTTAGGTTTATAATGGTGTAAGCATAGATTCTTTGTAGTGTTCTATTGAAATGTATAATTTATGGGGGTTGGCACGCGAATTGTGTAGGGGAGTCTCCTAATTTAAAATTTATTTTAACGATTTGTATATTACTGTTTAAATATTCATCCCATAGCAAAGCACAAGGAAATAAGTACTTAAATTGTATTACATTTGTACTAAAATTGTTGCATTGAAAAGCACGTCTATTCATAATTTAGTTAATAATATGATATTTTCTATTACGAGTTACCAGAAATTCCTAGAGTTAATATTATTTCCAAACATGTTACACTCTTTATCCAAATATTTGTGTTTTTAATCATGTTGGTTTTAAATTTTTTCTAATAGCTCATCAGGAAGGATTAAATTATTGTCAATAATTAGGAAAAAAATCGTTGTGTTATTAGAAATTGTACTAAATAGATCAGTTTTCTAGATTTCCACAAAATCCAGAACTATGACAACTATTGTGAACAAATGCTAAAAAAAGGAAGAGCTTTAAGCCATCAGATTTACTGTTCATTGCATTACAAGTAATATATTTAAAATGTATTTAAATGTACAAATGAAATATATCTATCACAAGACTAAAGAATTTTATTTTACGTAACAGTTAAGAAATCTTTGTCTTGTGACGGTCAGTAACATATGTACTTCAATTTTGTTATGGAATTCCTTCTTTAGGCCTCCATAATTAATTGTTTATGGATCATAAAACTTTCCTGAGATGTTTATTAAACTATACACTTAATACTGACTTAGCTATATTAGCAATTAGCAAAACATTTCAACTGTAATGTTGAAATATTTCCAGCGTTGCATTGAAGACAAGTCAGTTGGGCAGCGTTGGGCACCAGTACTGTGGTGGGGGTAGAATAGCGAGCCGGCTCGTATTCACAGAACGGAGTGCGCGATCCAGTTATAGTAGTATACATCGATGCCCATACCACATAGACACTTAGCATTGATCTGTGTAAAAATATATTTAGACACAGTAAGGGGGAAGAGACAGTAAAATACAAGGTAAGAAGTGCTGATAAAAACTTCCAGTCAAAGTCAGGATTCGAACCTGCGCTATTCCTAACTCAAACTCAAAGACCTGACGCTTTAGACCACTCGGCCTGTAGATCACACAATTTCTAATTGGGACAAGTTAACGTAATTTTCTGTCGGAGCTACGTAAATAACTAACTTCCTATATATTATTAATCACGACATTTCATAAAGCTTGTTTTTCCAGTTTACTGGAGATTCTGGAAAGAGTCTTCTTCCCTTATCACCTGGTAGGCTTTAACTGGCTGCATACCAACGATTATAGATGACTGAGCCTTGCTAGCTGAAATCCCAAGAGTTTGTACTAAAATGCCATACGGATCAACATATGAGATAATTTTTAATTACTTAAATAACTAATGTATAAACCATTATTGGTTCTAATTCTCTTCATGTATTATGCCATTTTAGGAATGTACAATTGGGTATCACGATTTGGTTGACTTATTTGCAGGATTATCAATCCATGTACTGCCTAAATATAAGATAGGTTTTAATTTAGAAAAAATATTTAAATTTTTACATTTAACAGTTCTTTGATAAAACTTAATATATTGTTTTTAATAAAATACACGATTATGATACTATAAATGTTCAAGTTGCAACTCTAGAACTAGACGATCAGTGAAGATGATCCGATTAACCCAACTGACCGGTAAGCCAATGTTTCCAACCCTCCCCCTCAACGTCTCTATTATCTAAACCAACAAAAGTTAGTTCACCTCACTCATCCTACTGAACCACTTAACAAACTCACATAATTTCAATAGCTAGTATTTGATCTGCAATTAAGTTGTTTTTACTTATAGTTTATATTTGATTTTTGATTGAATCAATTAGCTCATCATTTTAATTTGTACCAAATACAGATAATTACTTAAAATTATTTAGAATCCTTGGTATTGAGTTTGCTAAGGATACTAGGGGAAACCTGTTATTTAAACGATTTATATTTATAAATCGTCAATGTTTTTAATGTATATTGATTAATTAACCATTAATGGATTTAAGACGTTTAACTATAAATATTAAAATTAATATCAATAGTAGTAGTGACAACGAAATGGCTTCTTATTGTGTACGATCTATATACTCCAGTTTAGGTATAAAATAAACTTAAAAAGACGAAATGCTTAAAATAACTGTACTATAAACTAGGGTTTATCATTAAATACAAATTTTTAAATATAATATTTTACGATTTTGGGTTAAAAAATGTGTACGATAATGTGCACGTTTTTGTCACAGACTGATTTATATGGATTTATGCCTTAAGGTGTTATTTTTGCTTTTTTTGAATACTACAAAAAAAAAAAAAAAAAAAAAAAAACTTGTTCTAATTGAATATAGTTTAAAGATACTAAATACCAAAGCTCTCTCTGACTAATTCATAGATTAATCTTCCGGTAAAATCTATGAACATTTGCTACATCTTAAAATAGCATAGCATATTTCTTCAAAAGCTTAATTTTTGAAATATTCATACTATACTTTCATTCCAGTCACTTTTAATACGTCGATCGTAGAAAAAATGAGGAATATGAGAGGCGAAGGAGTGTGATGAGTGTAGTTCAACGAGTGTAGTCTTGATAAAACAGGGAATTAAAATGCCATTAAAAAATTGGCAACCAAGGGACCTACAACCTTAAGTGGAATCGAAATCACGTAGTTTTGGTCTGATTTCCAGTTAACTGACAAGCCTGATTCGTAGTTCTCTTCCTTACACAACATCCACTCCCTGACTACCACTCAACATGGTCACCTCCGACTTCTGTATTAGTGTCCCGTCGATGGAAACCATTGAGTGGACACCGGGTCAGTATTAAGAGGGCTGATTATAAAACTTATCACCTGTAATATTCCACATCACTTTGCCCCAAACAACTGGATTACAGCACTGCTCCATTAGTGCCGACCTTAATTTTGAAGATACCTTAATGATCAAGTCACATAAAATCTAATTTAAGGAGAGTTAAACGAAATGTAAAATTTTTTACAATTTTGTTTTATTTCAGTTTTTATTAGTTTATTTAACCTCGAAAAAAAAAAATGGAAACATAATTAATTACAATTTGATGCTTATGACTATTTTGTTTATTATTTTGAAAATATTCGTACAGTGTATTGCAGATAGTATGGTAAAAGTTACATCAAATATTCAGTGTTGTAAATGAG
Organism: Stictocephala bisonia; assembly: GCA_035578905.1. Taxonomy (NCBI): domain Eukaryota; kingdom Metazoa; phylum Arthropoda; class Insecta; order Hemiptera; family Membracidae; genus Stictocephala; species Stictocephala bisonia. Next base: position 112,070 of record JAQJVL010000976.1, on the reverse strand, counting down.
TGACTGTTGGCTACACTGATACCTACCTCAATAACTACTGTATTAGAATACAGAAGGCGATAGCTAATAACAGCTGAGTAAAACATAAACAAAACATAACCGTATTATTCTTTAGTGCTGTGCTGTGTTGTGACTGTTTAGTAAATACTTTGAACACGTTTTGTTCATTATTAATAATTTAGAACAGTATTTTCCAATACTAAAACATGCCTTAAATTAGGAAGTGGTGCAAGAAACGCAAGTTTTTAGGAAGTATGTGTACAAACAGAAATAAGTTATGATAAAAGTAAATTTAATGATGATTTTATGTATTTGTTTCTTTTCTGCGATTCCTGACATTCTTGTTTTTGAATCTTTAGGTACGAAAATCTCAGGAAATATTTAAGATATTTACTTGAAATTTGCTAGCTATCTTCCCTAAGTTATAATTAATCAAGAAAGAACCAATTTTGTTTATGGAATTTACAGTTTGCTAGATATCTATATAAAAAAATGTTAAATTTACAGGTTAAAAATCGTATAAAATTTTTTTTTAGTTTTGGTTCACTATATGCTTCTTAGAAAAAGGTGTAAACGTTTTAAGTCTCTACAATAAACCTTTGCTGAGAAAAGTGTACCTAAAAATAAGCATTTTAACATGGGCACTTAAGAAACGTTTAACTTACCTTAATAGAAAACTAGAGTGTTTCATTTAGTACATTTTATTACGTTGAATATTCAATCGCATCATATGAACTAACTTACATAAATAAAACAATCCTTTACCCAAAGAACCAACATATCTCCTGGCCACCTCGTCCTTACTTCCTATCTCAAAGGACCCTCTGTGTCATGGGTGGCAGTAACATCGTTTTATCGCCACTTTCAAACAGCATTAGCGCCCAATAAGGAAACTATTAGCACCATTTCCCAGAACATCACATAAGCCTCTTTATATAACCCATTGCAGGAAATTTTATGTTAGTTTAACATTTCTAAAATTAACAAATCACCTTTGTAAAATTAATGTAACGTTATTGTCCAGTTTTATTAATTGAAGGCTCAGAGTTCGATCCCGATCAGAATCGTGAAAAGAATCAGCTGATAACCTCCGCTGTTTATTTTTCACTGGGCATAATGACACTTATTAATGAATTAGCCTAGTGTCAAATATTAATGACACTTTCTAGGGTATAGACGGCCTTAGTTTGTAACAATGACTACATTCGCTCATCTACACTAATCAGAGTCATTCGAAATCTATATTCGCCCATATTTTGACGATCGGCGTCTTAAGAATAAATAAATAAAATTATAATTTGTTTTCAATTGCTAATGAAATATAAACATGCCTTCCTTTTCAAAGTGGCCATGGTAAAACACTATAACCTGTTTGCAAAGAAAATGTTTCGATCCTACTAAAACCAGTAAGGTGGTGCAATCGGTTTTAGGTGAGTTAAATATTTCCCAATTTTATGATAAAAATTAGTTAACGTACCTTCCCTGGAGACAGGAAAAATACAACTAACAAATTTTAAACACTACATTAGAACTTGTGGCCTTATGTAGTGGTTAATGTAGCTGATTTCACATCAACTAGGAGACAAAACCGTTCAAAGTATAAATTACATTTCTTTAGGTAATTAAGAAATCTTTTATTTTGAAAAAATATAAAAATATTTATAACTTTAAAGGTTGAAAATGGGTATATTTTTTAACTTTAAAGTTATAAATATTTTTACATAACAAAAATGAAAAACTTCTTAATTCCTTCAGTTATGTGTAAAAAATTTAGTTATAAAAAATTAAAATTGTACTTTGAACTTGCAGTGCACGTGCAGTGGTACTGACCCACCCGCCCTCCCATACACGTACAGTGGTACTAACCCACCCGCCCTCCCATACACGTACAGTGGTACTTAAATTCAGCTATATTCACCACTTCATAAAGCCACAAGTTCTAATGTAGTGGTTAAAAGGTTTTGTTGTATTTTTATTGTATTAATGGTATGTACGTTAACTAATTTTGATTATAAAATTGGGAAATAATTAACTCACCGAAAACCAATTGCACCACTTTAAATGTTGTACCTCGATTATTTTACAGTGTTGTATCTAAAAAACTCCTCCAATACGCGACATAATGATAAAAAAATTAAGCAGGAAAGCAAATTAAAGTTATTTTTCTTAACTTAAAACATATGAAAACCGCGTGTGTAAACTGACCGAAACTTGTAATTTTGTTTACAGCTGACACATAACATAATTCTATTAATACAGCAAGTTAGAAATAAATATTGTGCTCATAAGTGTCTATTTTGAGTCATATAAATAGTTAATGATCGTAAAAGGTGTTAAATTTATTGAAAAAAGTGTTCCAACACAAGATTAAACTACAGTCAGAGAAACATTATATGCAATGTCCTGAGGGTTTGTTTCTGTCTCTTTAGAGTCCTGTTGGAAGGTAACTGTCACTACTGTCCTGGAGCAGATGTTAGGGTAGATTATACTCCTATATTGTATATAACTATGACATTGCTTTATATATATCACAGATGTGCAAAAGAAGGGTCGGTCATGGCATGAATTATTGCTACAATACTGTTTTACTTGATTAAAAACATTGTTTTGTTCATATTCTATAAAGCTCGATGTAGTGACACACTGACATTAAATGTGGAGGTAGTTCCCGGCGTTCAACTCTCATTATGTGCAAATTTTAATGGAAGCTCTCGGTGTCAACTGACCAAAATTTGTAATTTTGTTTATCGTTGACACATAAAATAATTATGTTAAAAGAGCAGGTTAGAAATACATGATTGTTCTCACAAGTGACTATTTTGTGTCATGAAAATAGTTAATGATTGTAAATAGTGTAACATTTATTAAAAAAAAGTTTTCCAACACAAGATTAAAACAGGTTAACTATAGTCAGAGGAAAATTATATGCAATGTCCCGAGGGTTAGTTTCTGTCACCTCTCTAGCGTCCTGTTGGAAGGTAACTGTCACCACTGTCCTGGAGCGGGTTTTAGGGTTGACTACCCTCCTATATTGTGTATAACTATGACACTGCTTTATATATCACAAATGTGCTAAAAGGAAGGTCGGTCATGGCATGACTTTTTACTTGATTTAAAGCATTGTTTTGTTTATATTTTACTATAATAAAGCTTGATCTTTCACTCACTCACTCACTCACTCATTCACTGACATAAATGTTTACCCACTTCGGAGTGTCGGAAAAATTTGAAATTTGGACTGAAGGTAGATCTAACCATTTCGACTCCAGAAAAATAATTCGCCAGTTTTTAGGGCGTTGAAAATAAAAATGTTCGCATAAGAATGACATGGGCGTATCATAAAATAGTAGTTTTTATGACCTAACTTGACAAACAATTTGAGTAAAATTTTCAAACTTTCACAAGTTCTACACGGGTAACAAACGCGCATTTTATATTTGAATTTCCTGACACTAAATGTTGAGGCACTTCTCGGAGTCTTACCCCAATAAAGTGTATACTTAAATTGAAGCCCTCGTTCTGAAACCTCCAGGAAAATTCACAAAAGTTTACTTTTTTCACTCATGAACAAGATGGCGGCCTTTTTAGGCTAAAAAATGGCTTCAATGGATTCTTATATGAAATTTGCAAAAAAATAGTTTTTATGACCTAACTTTAAAAAAAGCTTACGTAAAATTTTCAAACCTTCACAGTTCTACACTCGTAACAAACGTGCTACTCATATATGAATTTAAACTTAAAAACTTAAGTATTTGGAGTATCCGGGGCCCAAAAACAAAATTTAGAAAATATACATTTTTAAAGCTGATCTTATCAACTCAAGTGGGGTTTGAATCTAAAGATATTTTTCTTCTAAATCCAAATATACTATCAGATTTTGAAATAGGTAAAAAATATTGGCTATACAAAAAAAAGAAACAAAAACCCTAAAAAAAAGAGTATTCCTAAAATGAAAATGCCCATGTGGGGTATCAAACTATAGGTATTTATCTCTTAAATCACACTATACCATTAAATTTTGGTCAAAACAACATTTAAGACCCCCCCAAATAAAATAATATGGTCAAAAACCTAAAATTGGATAAAATACACTCAAGTGGGGTTTCAAATGAAAGGTATTGTTTTCTTAATTACTAATATACCATCATACTTTGGAAAATATTATGTTTATGGGCTCCACTGTTCCCAATACCAAAATTCATGGTCGTACTCCTTAAAAACCCTGGCGAAACCATGAGCCAAACTTTCTGACGAGGTGACATGCCGAGATCCACAAATGGGACTTCAGCAGAGTGACTTGGTGAGTGAGGCTGCAGGCTGAGCTTCCCTCACGAGCGTAGCGAGTAACGACGGGGTTGGCACGCATAGCATGCAGGAGTGTCCTCTAGTGTACTATAAAGCTCGATGTAGTAACACGCTGACTGACTGATTGACACTAAATATTGACACTTCCTGGCGTTCTACCCCCATCATGTGCCTATTTGAATTGAAGCTCTCGGTCTGGAACGTCCTGAAAAATTCACAAAAGTTGATTTTTTCACTCATAAAGAAGATAGAATCCTTTATTGGTTCCAAACTATTTGCTATGAGAAAATTGCACTAAAATAGTTTTTTTATCTAGTTCAAATACTGGAGTAATACTAAAATAAAACAGCCAAGTGGGTTATTAAACAACAGGTGTTTATTTCCTAAATATGAATATATAATTATATTTGTTCATGAACTCTGCCCCCACCCAATAAAAAAAACCTACCCTAAAACCCACAAATGAGTAATGTTAAACTAATATACCAAAGTGGGGTACAAATTAAATATATTCTTCTAACAACTAATTTACCATCAGATTTTAGAAAATAATTTATATGTTTATGTGCTCCACTACTCAAAAAACCAAAATTCATGGGCATTCTGGCCAAGTATCCTGGCGAGGCCCAATGCCGAACTTCCTGACGAGGCGACATGCCGAGATCCACTAATGGAACTGCAGCAGTGTCTTGGTGATGCTGTAGGGTGAGCTTTCCCCCGAGGCCACAGGCCGAGTTCCTGAAAAGGAACTGTAGCAAAGTGTCAATTTCTCACAAGGCCACAGGCTGAGTTCAATTAAAGGGGCTAAAGGCAGTTTCCAGGCTAGGCCGCAGACTGTATTTACCTCACGAGCGTAGCGAATGACGGGGTTGACACGTGAAACGTGCAGGGGTGTTCCCTAATAATTTAATAAACTGTTAAATATTAATAAACAGCCCAATCCCTACACATATAAGTTGGCTAATTTGATTAGCATTCATAATATTAAAAAACGTAATTAAGCTTGATGGGTTGATACTGTTGTCCCATATTTGAGACTTTTTTCCCATATCAATGTTGAAATACAAAGTAAAAAGGGCATTAAAAGAAAAAAAGGACACGCAGTCATAATGTTGGAGAAAAGAAAACATATTAAATATTTTGATTTATTGTGATGAATCAGCACTAAATAGAAACTATATTCGAAGGATCTAATTGTCTTTCATGTTACATTAAAAGCTATGATCCAGGGCTTTATTTATATGGCTGTTTACAGTAAATCTGTAAGTTGGTAATTCGTAAAACACCTATCGTGTTGCACGCAATAACATTTACTTGTTATAACAACAAAGTCAGTACTTCAACATGTATTCAATATTAGTTTATATAAACTATTTAAAATTCAATATTCAAATGCTGTGAATATTCAAGGCCCACCAATAACTTCAGTTGGCTCTCAGTTATTATTAAATTATATTCACAAACGCTGGTCGACAGTGAAAGTCCCGGTGGCTGATCTTTTGAGGACGCCTGCCAAAATTTTCTAAAATGAAAAGACAATATAGCTTATGCAACTTATCCTTTACCTCTTTTCCGACTATCCAGAGATATTGTGAGATATTGTAAAAAACTATAGTAATTTATTTCTCAGTTAAAAGTAGTTAAATTATATATTATTTCGGATGATTGAAATGTAGTATAATATATTTGAAATTGTTATAAATTGCATTATCCTCATTTGTTTTCTTGTTGATAATTGCTAATTAATTTTTTTTAGTAAAATTCTCATATTCTTTTTAAATTGCAGTCTCTGTTTTTTTTTTGTTTTTCATTATTTAGACTATTAGCGTCACATGTATCAAATATAGTAAGTACAGTACATTAGATTATATTTGATTTTTGAGTAAATAAGAGTTAGTATTATATAAATACAAACGTATTTGCTAAGTGAGTAAAATGAGATCCTGTCTGTGAGTATGTGCACTACACTGGACACCAAATGGATGGATCAATTTTTATAAAATCTGGTATGTAGGCGTATTTAGGCAATATCTCTAGTAGACAATTATTCACTTTTTTGAAATGTTAGTTTTTTTTATTATTTTGTATAGCCAACAAATATACAAAAATGGAATGTTCTCAAAAACAGCTCTAACTATTTTAATAACATTTTCAGGTAAAATGTGAATGAAAATTTAAAATATTTTAGTAAAAACCGCATGACTCTAACTTGACTAGCAAGACTTTCTATGCTATACATATCAGATTTACATGTATAGCACAATGTATACATATAAATCTGTATATACACGTTCAATGTAATAATTAACTTAACTATATTCAGTATGATTTATAAATGATGTTATTCTTCGATTCCTTTACCGCTCACCATAAGGGCTTGCAGGCCTGTGCGTGAACTTTTATTCAACTGTTGAGTTACTGATCGTTTAACTGATGTTGGGGATTCAAACCTTGGACATTGGTATTCCGAAGACAGCCATTGAGACATCATACTCAATGGCTATAGGAATAATAGTGATATAGTGAGTTGTCATACAGGGTGAGGTTTAAAAAAAATACCCCCTAACGTGTTCCCACAGTTTATAGAAGTTTTGATTTTTGAATATGCCATTAAACTAATAATAACCCACACTATATTTGTAGTGTTCCAACGTTATTAGGAATCAAAATTGGAGTCCAATATATAGGAGTAAACTTCAACATTTTGAATTGATGTGTCACTCAACATTGCCATTTCTTGCTACAACAATACTGCAATCAGAATTTGAAAAGGCATGTCGTTCTTTAGTTGTGAATTATTTTATTTCATTTAATTTTCCACCGTCTATGTATTTTTCTAATTAAAACCGACTTGTCATGTCTAATACAAAAAACCTTTAAAACACAACAAAAAAAGAATTTGGTTTTGTTTTAGCCATGACAAGTCACTTTTAATTAGGAAAATAAATAGTCGATGACGAATTAAATAAATAAAGTTACTGAATTATTATTAACTGAAGAACGAAACATCCTTTTTAAATTATAATTGTACTATCGTTTTCTAATTGAAATGGTGGTGTTCAATAACATATCCTAAGACCAAGTTCCCATTTAAAATTTTAAAATTGACTTCTATGAGTTCTAAAATGACCTTGGACCTTGAGTGATCTCTGATAACATTGAAAATCTCAAATGTAGATTTGGTACTGTTATATCAATTGCGGATTCAAAAAGAATATTAAACAAGTCAGTGGTTTTCTATTGCTAAAATAAAAAAAGCAGTTTTAATTTGGGAAATACATAAGCCATTATCAACTAAATAAAATAACTAAAAAATAAAGAATGATATGTCCCTTTTAAATTCTGATTGCGATATTGTATTAGCCTGAGGTGGTGATAAATGACAAATCACGTAACGTCGTTCCTATTTAATATTTTGAAGTAAACTTCTAGATCGTGGACCCCAAGTGATCCTCAGTAACAATCAACAAACGATCTAAACGTAGTGTAGGTTATTATTAATTTAATGGCATATTTAAAAGCAAATATTTTATAAACTGTGGAAACAAGCTAGGAGGTATCTGACTTAAAACTCACCTGTGTAATTTAATATATTTTATTTTAAGAGAACGATCGTGTTTTTTTCACAAAACCGCACATACAATCGCAGCGTTAACTGTTAGTGATATACTAAAGTACATAACCGCTAACAACCCCAGTCCACTGAGCAGTGCAATGAAAGCGATTGTTTAATCACATTAGGATAATTGCATGTAGCGCTTTGTATTTGCTGAGAAATTAATTTAGTATTTCAACACCCTTAACAAACTTTAACACTGATTCTATCACGTTACATTACAACTGAACTGTTTACATTAGTCTATGTTTCATAGTGGTTGAGGGAACATTTACATTGTTAATATAATAATGAAAATTGTAATGAAAACTTTCCTTATTTTTTTCTCTTAATTGTTGTTATAGCTTCATTAAATAACCGACATTATCCTCGTCTCTCTCTCTCTCTCTCTCTCTCTCTCTCTCTCTCTCTCTCTCTCTCTCTCTCTCTCTCTCTCTCCCTCTCCCTCCCTCCCTCCTGAAAAACACACGAACCTGACCCCCATCCAATGGAGACCTCTTCTTTAATGGGGTCCACTAATGGGAACTAGGGGGGATGACAAGAACTAAGAGGACTAATAACTGAATGACATACGATAACCAACAAATAAAGTCCCCAAGTAAATATTACAACACTAAAATATAGTTTTACACTACAACACTACATTACACTATCGGTCTATAATAAGTAAGGTATAAGTGGGGTGTCGTGTGCCAGTTGGGAGGTGATAAAAGAGGAAAAGTTTGACCAAAAAGGAAATGACAAAACGTTGTTTAGACCCCAACACGTAACCTTATTACTTTGCGTTTTAGGGGACTTAAAAGTCTTTCCGTAATTACCATCGGGATTGTAATGGTGTCATTATTACCTGAGCGCAATTTTGGAAATTAATGAATAATATCTTGAAGCTTCTAGAATAAAATTTAATTATTAAAAACTATTTTTAGTTAAAACTAATTCTATTAATATGGATGATTATAAAAAATGAAAATTATGAGATGAGATTTTAAGCATTACTAAGATTAATAGTCGTGTCGAACAGTGAAATGTGTGAGGGCCAAGTAAACTTTAACAAATCTCGTTCATTTTCCTTTCCCAAATATCGAGTTCAGCACCATGTCCTGTTTTCAGTTGTGCATTACGGGTTGCCAGCATCTAGAAAAGGAGTGAAAAATAATTTGTAAAATGAAATAATGGAGGAGTAAACGAGATGGTGAGCCCAAGAACTCAATATAGCAGGAATTGGGCGTTTTTAAATTCTTAAAAAATCAAGAATTGGTACTGCTGAGGTGGTAGAGGATGCTAATCAAACATGGGGATATTAGGTTCTTTCAAACTACCATACATCATTTGTGATGGATATAAATTTAAACGACAGTAAATATAGTTTCCCAGAAATCATCAGTGTAAGTTTGCGAGTAATATGGAAAATATGACATTTACCGTTTAGCCCAACTATAAAGAAAGACGTACTATGAATTACTTATACAGTGGTTCACTAACTGGTTTATAGCTCATTTGAAAACCATTAGTATCAAGGGTCTTTGCCAGTACACATGGGGTTGGTATAGGAGTGGTCAATAACTGGTATGATGAAAGATTTACTTAACTATCTGAGAAACTTGATCAAATAGAAATGCGAAGAGAAATAAACCAGTCATACCCCTATTAAAGATTATTATTTTTATCCAAGAGGACAATAAATTATTCGCTATGTATTCACGAGTCACAGACCGAGCCCGAAGGCTGAGGTGACTAGATTGCAGTGAGAGACGGGGTTGGCATGTGAAGCGTGCAGGGTATTCCCTCCGATGTAGTTTAAGTTATATTAGAGATGTTGCTATGAGAACCACGGTACCGTACTGCAGAGATTTTAACTTTGACAGAAGATTCAGCAATTTGAGATTTATAAAAAACTTATTTTCGGTGTTAAACTACTTAATATGTTTTATAAAGTTACAAATTTGCAGCAAGCAATCTTGTTTGAACTAGTTTTTTATTTTAAATTATTTTATGTTATTGATGGTCACGTATTAACGGCCATAAACAATTTATCTTTTAATTAATTTTTAAAGAGCACTTTAACTATGAATGTTTTTATGGATTAGGTGTAAAATTACTTATTTTAACTACTATATAATAATGCAATATATATTTTAGTATTTCAAGGTAATTAATTATTAGCTGAGCACTTCAACAAACTACTTCATTTTTAGGATACATCTGTTTATCCAAGAATAATATGAAGAATAATCCTAATGTATTATTAATTACAGTACTATGGTATTGTAATTATATTAAATGTAAGAAATTATAGGCATTATTAAGCCTTCAATCGTAAACTAACTATGCTACAAAGCTGTGTATGTTTGATAAAATATTATCATATTTATAAATACAGCCATAATAAATAAAAGACTCAGAGAGCCTGGTTTTAAATTGTAAATATGAGCAAGTTAAAAGATGTCACACTTGTTTGTTATACAAATAACTTTTGTAAATAATTATGACGTTTAATTTGAAACTAACGTTACAAAGTTATCAGAAAGAATATAATGAGTACATTATGTTGCCATTTGCAGACTGTTCACTCACAAAGATATATGAATTAACTTCTCAACTCATTTCGTGTGCGCTGAATTTCTCATTCCAAATCGAGAATATTACTAAACCGAAGGGAAACATTCATTATTGTCATAATGTGAAGATAAAAACCTGTCTCGGCCATTTGCAACATTGCCATTAAAAAATATGTTATTATCAAACAAAATTTCATTTGAAAGTGCAAAGGACATTTTACTTCCAAATCTAAATCCGTTAGAACAAATTTTGTCATGATTATTTTGTTTGAAGTGAAGCAAATTATTTTTCATCCGTTTGGATCACTCTTATTAGTATTTTCCCGAAGTTCCGGGTCTGAACTTTAGGAACTATTTTAGAAAATTTTTAAAGAACGAAAATTTTTGGAATTGATTTAATTGAATATACTTATACTAACAGGGTTCACAAAAAGTTACGACGACAGGAAATTACACTAACCACTACTAAATAAAACAAATTTTAAGCAAGATTAATCCATAATTACTTAGATTTGATTTTTTTCATATATCCAAAATATCATGTAAGTTTTAAGTATAAAAAACATTAAGTCAACAAATTCATGAAGCCAAACTTGAAATAAATGAAAATAAAACTGAATATGAGCTGATATTTTAAAAATGAGATTTAAAAGTGACGCTTCTTAACTCTTTGATGACATGTTCCAGACTTCAGACAGCTCATCCGGATTTACCATTGATTCGTTTCTACAAACTAAACACACCGTATTATAAGAAGAATTAAGAATGAGATAATATGAGTCAAAAAATATATCGATACAAAAATGTATCAAAAACTAAATTCAAACTAAAATAAGAAATGCATGGTATCATTATATAAGTATAAAGAAAAACAGCCTTATTGAAACACCTATGAGCACATAAAACTTTACAATTAAGGAGCCTTTTAAAACTTTATATTATCCTTGATATTATTATATAGGGTAGAAAAAATACGGAAACGCTTTGATAACGTTATTTTTTCCATAGATAATAATTTTATATGGAAAAAATTAAACCAAAAAATTATTTATTAATTTAATTTTAAAAATTATTGTGTTCTATAAAGTATATTTTTTATCAGAATAATTTACTTAAAACTGTTAAAAAGTGGAAAAATAACATCGTTCGAAATAGTTACTTTGAAATTCAAATGACCACTACTCTATAAAGGATAAACTTTTCAAAGTCAATTTTACGGCAATTAAGTTCTCTTGAGTAGACTTGGTTTCATTTGATGCCAAACTCTACCTAACCTTACGTTGAAGATTTTCGTTCAACTCCTCGTGGGCCGTCCCCATGAAAAGATGATTTCGCTAATGGTGGCCAAAAATATATTCTTTGTAATAGTGATCATGTACAAGATTTCACTTTTACAAGTTAAGTCATACAAAAGTTGTGAAAGTATTTTCATATTTTTTCCCCCTGTATATTCCTGATGTGAATTTACTGATAAGTTTATATTTTTCCTTAAGTAAACCATTTAGCATTTTAGTAAGTAGAGACAGTAAGTTTGTTGTACACTTACTTGTTAAAGTAACATCTCGTTAACTGTTAGCTAAATGTCGACTGGCAATTTTTGAAAGTCAACGTACCAACAAAACAACACCAGATTTGACGCACGCAACGTCAAAACTAAAAGGTTAAATGTGCGATCAGCTCATAGGAGGCTAGTCGTTTGATTCGCTAAATCTGAATTTTCAACAGAATTATAAAGTTTCATAAATTTTATAAAATTATACTTGACCAAACGTTACAAAAGCAATGCTAATGAACTAAATATTGCTAGAAAGTGATAATATATTGTTAGAAAAATAGAATATTTTTACTTTGTCTAATTGATTAATACTCTTTTCAATATTCTGCTATTACAGCAATCTAAATAACACTATTCCATATACAATGTCCAGTGGTCCAATTGCTGGTGGAGTTTGAATTTATGGGTGTTTGTCCGGGCGCCCAGTTTAGCGCTCTCCCCCAGTTTAGGAATTTGGTTTTAGATTTTATAGTAACTGCGGCTAAGAGTAGTACAGATCCTGACTCACTAAAGAACAAGCAATGTATTCCCATCCCCCCCTCTCCCCCTCATAGCCCAAACCTGCCCCTCCCCACAAATTTGACAGAAGGATAATTATAACTCCCTCATTGAATAAAAATGTAGCAATGAATTTTATAAATATCTATTATTTTAGCCAAACATATTTTATGAATTTCAACTCAAAATTTGAACAAATATCTTTTATAACAAAATAATTGTTAACTCTTAAAAGAAATTTATTTTTTTAGATTTAATATGTACCAGGTTGGTTAATACATTTTGTCTACTATATTCTCAAAAGTGTTTATATAATATATTACACGGTTTGTTCATGAGTTATACACCAACAAGGCCAAATTAGCCACTTTGTTGAACCATATCTCCATAAAGAAATTTTGGAATAAATTACTTTATAGAAATCATTACCTACATCTTACATCATTACTAATAATTTTATTCAAAACAATTTCAAAAATAATTTTCGAACGAACACTCATATTGTTCACTGGGGATGGGGGGGGGGGAGTTAAGGCAATCATACGAGCAATCAAAGATAATTAAATGAATATTAAATATTGACAAAGTTTCGTCTGACGGAAGTTCATTCATGGGAGAGAAACGGAGGCAACGAACTTTCAACTGAGATTATCAATATTGAACCATATTAAATGCGTCTTTTAAACACTTTTAATTAAGTTCAATTTAACTCTAAAACGATTTACTCCTTTATATTATTTTGACATTTCAATTTATTTTATTTTTCAAATCCCATTTAAAAACTTACACAATTATACTGATGTTATTCAACTTAGCGAAACATTTTAGTAAACTCTTTCCTTGGACAACTATACATAGTATAGTTTAATTTTTTTAGACTATAGTATAGTATAGTCGACACTGGTGGCGCAGTGCTGTAACCCAGCTACATGGGGACAAAGTGTTTGGGAGATTGTAGGCGATAGGTTGGATGCTCGGTCCTCTTAATACCGACATGGCGTCCGCTTGATCATTGCTATCGGCGTGGACAGTACTAGACTTCTGAGTACTGCTGGATTCAGCAGCTTAATCACCAGCCTGTGAAGGAGGTATCTGTGGTTGATCCTCTTCTTCGGCTTGGGTGTTCTCTCGAAGAGTCCGTAGTACCTTCAGCTCCGAAGCGTGGACTTTGATCGGTGGATCGGATTTCAGGAGGTACACTCCATTCCCCAGCTTCCTTTAACTAATGAATGGAGTGTACGGAAGCTGAAAAATACTGCTTTTAGATCACGCAAAGAATCTTTCACATTAGACAGTTCCCGTGCAAGGGATTCTTTCTCTACAACAATAGCATCTTGGATTTTAAAAGAATTATCCATTTCAATTCTCATTAGTGATTTAGATGAATTAAAGTGATCCATTAATAAATTTAATTCCCTATCCAGATCAATATTTTTTTTAATAACAGCTTTACGTTATACGAAAAAAATCATCAAAAATCTGCATAAGGCCTGCTAACTCATATGCAAGATTATTAATATCAACTTCAGGCTTGTTAACAGCTAAAATGATTAATTCTGATGATAATTTAACCATATCATTTAATTATCATATATTTAAATATGGTAATTAAATGTATGGTATTTAATTACAATACATACATTTCGTACTACTGTTACAATCAACGTACTACTGTTCGTGTATGATTGGTAACGAGTAATATTTTTCTGTAGGAATATACGTTTTGACTGAGTAATCTTAACCCTTTCCACCACTAGGAGTTACTTGGATTAGTTACCTATAAATAATTCGTTAAATATCAGCTATTAAAAAGTAATACTGTGCTTGTATGGGTGGGTGGGTGGGTTACACCCAACCACCCAACCATATTGTGTAACAGTGGGTGGTTGGGTCAATATCACTGTACGTGTATGGGTGGGCGGGTGGGTCAATACCACTGTACGTGTATGGGTGGGAGGGTGGGTCAATACCAATGTACGTGTATGGGTGGGTGGGTGGGTCAGTACCACTGTATGTGTATCAGTGGGTGGGTGATAGTCAATGCTACTGTACGTGTATGGGCGGGCGTGTCGGTCAATGCCACTGTACGTGTATGGGTGGGCGGGTAGGTCAATGCCACTGTACGTGTATGGGTGGGTGGGTTGGGACTAGAAGGCATGTCCCAACACATCTGGCAGCTCTCCCGGACGCACCCGCCCATAACAGCTGTAACATTCCATTCAGTAACCATGTAAAATAACATGGTGATTCAAGTTACCATGTAAAATAACATGGTGATTCAAGTTAACATGTTAAATAACATTGTGATTCAAGTTACCATGTAAAATAACATGGTGATTCAAGTTAACATATAAAATAACATTGTGATTCAAGTTACAATGTAAAATAACATTGTGATTCAAGTTACCATGTAAAATCACATGTTAACTTGAATCACCATAGATGGTGTCCATGTTGGGTGGTAATCATTGCGCGGATGCTGCGTGGGGGAGATAATTGAGTGTCAGGCTTATCAATTAGCTGAAAATCAGACCAGTACTACGTGGTTCGGATTCCACGTAAAGCTGTAGATCCCTTATGTCCCTGGCTGTTGGGATATTAATAAATTGCCCTTTCTTAGGAACAGTTGAACTCAGATAGTAACCAGACTACACTCATCCACACTCATCCTACACTCATATAACCATTCATATTCGCCTTAAAATACCAACAACGTTGTGTCGGCGTCTCTTATGTAAGAATGTAAGAACATATTTGTATCTTGGAAGAAAACTAAAACGTAAAGTTTGTAGTTATAACAACTCCAGTTAATTTCACCTAACGTTAGTTAGTTAAAGTAATGACGATTTTTCTCACTGTAGTGGATAATACATCTAAATTTCGGCAATGGTTGCAGTGCTGTAGCCCAGCTACTTGGGCACAAAGTGTTTGGTAGATTGTAGGTGATAGGTTTCATGCTCGGTTTTCTTAATACCGACACGGCGTCCGCTCAGTGGTTGTCATCAATGGAGACACTACTAGAGAAGTCTGGAGTGTCCATGTTGAATGGTAGTCAAGTTTCAGATGTTGTGTAGGGAAGAGAACTGAGCATCAGACTTGTCAGTTAGCTGAAAAATCAGACCAACACTACGTGGTTTGGATTCCACGTAAAGCTGTAGGTCCCATAGTTGCCCTGGCTATTGGGCTATTCATAAATAGTCCTTTCTGAGCTAAGTCGAACTCAGATAGTAACAATGACTACACTCGTTTATCTACACTCATCACACTCATTCACTCTTCATTTCGCCCATATCTCTACGATCGGCGTCTTAGAGATGAATAATACTAATGAATAAACCATGCTTTGTTACGTTAAGTAATTGTTACTATTTCTGAGAAAACACACGTAGTTTTAAACAATAATTGATATAACCACTTCTTACTTAAAAGTAGGATATGTGAACCATGGTGATTTAAATAATGTTTTCCCTGTCAGATATATTAATTAATAATCAAGTATTAGATTATTAAACCAAAGCAAACTTGTTTTATGAATGTTACAAGATTTTCGAATACGGCTTGGAAATATGGAGTGCAACAAACAAGGTTTGAATCCCGTACTGAAACAGAAATTTGTGAGTTACGATTTTGAATTCAATAACAAATAATAAAAAAGATAAACTGAAGTTAAATTATCGAGTGTTAATAAAATGATATACACTTTAGAAATATGAGTTGAAATTGCGACTGTAGAAACAACGCGTGGATCCACAGGCAAGAATAATTGAGTGCCCTCTAAGTTGCCAAATCACCAGGTATTATCTGAGCTAGGCAACAAAGTTAGATTAAAAAGTTGTACAGCCTGTCCCTCTCTTCTCCCCAGTAAATATAAACTCATATAGTTTTAAACAATATAATGCTAATTAAACTAGGTGAAACCCCTGCACGCTTCACGTGCTAACCCCGTAACTCACTCCGCTCGTGACACCTCGGCCTTAGGCTTCAGTTTGTGATTAAATTTACGTTAGTAGCTCAAATTAATGTAATTTATAGGGCTTTAAAGCATCAGAACAAATATGTGGTATTACTTCTGTTCATTAGGTCTTTTATTTTCAATTAAATGTTGTTATTGTGAGGTGGAAGGGGTCTTTTAAAGTCTATTTATAACAGAATTTAAAAAAAGTCCCTTCATAGTGCTCATCTATGATAAAAAAATCTGTAACCCTGAAAATTTAAAGTCATTAAATAAACATTAGTTAATTTGCTACCAGTTATGACCTCGTGATGGCTTTGTACGTTCGTTATACACAGGATTATGATGGTTTACGTACATGTAAAATGGTGCTAGCCCACTCACCCACCCATGCACTGACGGTGGTACTGACTCACCCACCTGCACTTACACGCACAGTGGTACTGTCCCACCTACCTGCCCTTACACGCACAGTGGTACTGTCCCACCCACCTGCCCTTACACGCACAGTGGTACTGTCCCACCTACCTGCCCTTACACGCACAGTGGTACTGTTCCACCTACCTGCCCTTACACGCACAGTGTTACTGTCCCACCCACCTGCCCTTACACGCACAGTGGTACTGTCCCACCTATCTGCCCTTACACGCACAGTGGTACTGACCCACCCACCCGCCTTTACACGCACAGTGGTATTTATCAACCACCCGTCCTTTCACGCACCTCGGTACTTACCCACCCACCCGACCTTACCCGCACCATGGTACTGATCCACCCACCTGCTTTACACTTACAGTGGAACCATCAAAACAGGATGCACATATTTTCTGCGCCGACAGTAGTGCTGTTTACTGAAAACCTTCATTCTGATAGTTTAATGAAGCCACTTTTAAAATATATCCCATATTACACGATCTTATTCCATATTACAGATGTCCCATATTATATAATCGTATATGCTATAAATAAAAATAGTGTTAGGGGGTTAGACCTTATAAGCTCCTAAATCCATTTGAACACAAATTAGTTACAAGATATTTATAGTTGTAATTACTTAATTAAATTCTTACAGTTAGTACACTATTTGTATATTTTTGATCTCTTAATGTATAAGATGTGTTAGATAAAGGGTGTGAAATTGAGGACCACCTGACAAAATCAGAAATGAAAAAAGAAAGTAGGCCTAGGTTGAATATGAATGTGGTTTTATTAGAGATATACAGAATGAAATTAAATGTTAACTGGATATGCAATTTTTAGTAATAATCATTAAATTAATGAACAATTTTCTTTTACCATACAGAGTTATAATTGGCTTCGTTCTTCTGTCTGGCCAGACCAAACGCTTATAGGCTACTGCAGGATACATACTGTATAGGGTTTTGATTCAGAATAAACTGTTGGTAATATAATTAACTATTGAGGTTTTTACAAAATTTAATTTAAATGACCCAAGTATAAAAGAGAGATTTTATAGAATTTTGAGTTTAAAAATGAAAGTATAAAAAAGAAATATGAAAGAGGCTGTAATGACGTGAGGAGATTGAGTGAGAAAAAATGGAGAAGGACGAGATAGACTGACGATTGAATGAAAGAGAAACGCAACAATGTTGATACAGCCTTTATGATATGTGGCTCTGGTTTTCATATTAAAAACTTATGAATATATACTAAACATAATTATGATTAGTGACTGTGATATACAAACTTGAGACAAAATGTATTAAAACGATAAAAAAATACAATAAATTACTGATGTAAATCCGTAACTTGATGAATAGTAATGGACCAAGTATTGATCTCTGAGGGACACCGTACACTATTTCTCTCCAGGGCATACGTTTGTTTTTGCTGGAAATCAAAATAATTGATTTCCAGTTAATGGAGTTAGAACCAAAAAATGAAATGTTATAATTTTTGTGATCATACAGAAGAATCAGACATTATTAAAGTATACTTTTAGCTAGTATACTTTAAAAATTCAAAGTTATTTTAAAATAATAATTTTACTAGGATCCAGGAATTTTAAGCATAATTCCTATTCAAACTGTTTCTGTACATTGTAAATTGTATCCCATCCTTTTACTATCATATTTCCTACTGTATCTCATTCTCTGATTTGTATGCTTTCTCGGCAATTTGTATTTGCTTTCCGATCGATCTCAGAAAATTCCCTAATATCAAAAAAAGATTAAATACGTTACAGTACCTACAAGATATTTTTGCACTGTACACTAGAAATATTCGTAATTCAACAGCTGTACCTCTAAATACGAGAAATTTCTGTCAAAACATTTACGTGACGGAACATGAAGTGTCAAGTTGATGGATGGAAGGTAATTGAATTCGTGCTGACAATAGTATAGCAAATGTGTTTGTGATTAAATGAACTAAGAGAAACAAACGTACTGATCGAACGTTGCATGACGTACCAAATTAACTCCAACTCCAGCATTCTCATCGATAACAAACATTCCGGTGATTCCTGAAACTACAAAAAGCTGTTTGGTAAACTAGTACTTTGTAATGAGCTGTATGAACGTTGTATGTCGTACCAAAGTAACTTCAACCCCAGCATTCCTATCGATAACAAACATTCCGGTGATTCCTGAAACTACAAACAGCTGTTTGGTAAACTAGTACTTTGTAATGTGCTGTATAAACGTTGTATGTCGTACCAAAGTAACTTCAACCCCAGCATTCCTATCGATAACAAACATTCCGGTGATTCCTGAAACTACAAACAGCTGTTTGGTAAACTAGTACTTTGTAATGTGCTGTATAAACGTTGTATGTCGTACCAAAGTAACTTCAACCCCAGCATTCCTATCGATAACAAACATCCCGGTGATTCCTGAAACTACAAACAGCTGTTTGGTAAACTAGTACTTTGTAATGTGCTGTATAAACGTTGTATGTCGTACCAAAGTAACTTCAACCCCAGCATTCCTATCGATAACAAACATTCCGGTGATTCCTGAAACTACAAACAGCTGTTTGGTAAACTAGTACTTTGTAATGTGCTGTATGAACGTTGTATGTCGTACCAAAGTAACTTCAACCCCAGCATTCCTATCGATAACAAACATTCCGGTGATTCCTGAAACTACAAACAGCTGTTTGGTAATTTAGTACTTTGTAATGTGCTGTATGAACGTTGTATGTCGTACCAAAGTAACTTCAACCCCAGCATTCCTATCGATAACAAACATTCCGGTGATTCCTGAAACTACAAACAGCTGTTTAGTAAACTAGTACTTTGTAATGTGCTGTATGAACGTTGTATGTCGTACCAAAGTAACTTCAACCCCAGCATTCCTATCGATAACAAACATTCCGGTGATTCCTGAAACTACAAACAGCTGTTTGGTAAACTAGTACTTTGTAATGTGCTATATAGACGTTTCGAATTGGAATTTTCTTTCCTGTACAACGTT
This sequence comes from Stictocephala bisonia, assembly GCA_035578905.1. NCBI lineage: Eukaryota > Metazoa > Arthropoda > Insecta > Hemiptera > Membracidae > Stictocephala > Stictocephala bisonia. Next base: position 92,149 of record JAQJVL010000976.1, on the reverse strand, counting down.
ATATACATGTGTAATATTTGTTACAATCAACTACAATATATGAAAAAGTCAGTTTCCTCCCATAGTTAAAATTAAATATTATATAATCAATTTATATACATATAAACTTGTATAAAAAGAAAAATAATATATATATATATATATATATATATATATATATATATATATATATATATATATACATTGCATAAACAAATAGTTAAAAAAGGCCCACGATGCTGGAACTAAAACTACTCCAGAATTGTAGTTTTATTTTACAACAAAAGATCAAAAATTAGAACAAACAAAAATCATAAAAATCATTTACCTTGCATACAAAACTTAAAAGTAACATTATATTTTATGTGTGCACTAATAGCCTGTTAGTGAATAAAAATAAAAGTTACTAAAAATTCAAAATTATAAAGAAAATCGTCAATTAATTAAAAATATATTCAAGTTGTTCAAAAATATAAATTTAAAATAGTTGAACCTAAAAATACATAATCAATTATACATTTGAAATAGCTTTTAAAATATTTAAAACGTGCTTTGAACAAGTAGTGTATCCCTCTCAATTTTTACATTTAAGCAAGTATTTATCAACATACCAATTTTCGTATTTTTCAAAATGATGGAAACTAATTATGTAATATTGCAACTGCACATGAGCCAAATAAACATTTTCAAAATATTTAAATTGATATGATACTATATTTGGTTAGTCTGTATTATTTTATTTTGATAAATGGTTTCTTTAAGAAGAAGAACAATTGTATAACGTAAGTTTTTATTAATTAATTTACTGGTATATTTGCTAACTAAATTTTATCAGTTTAATAACTACTCCAGTAAACTAGTTTTATCTCAGCCTTTTCTCTTGTTATTTATGAGTCTTAGAAATTTCCGAATTAATCTTTTTAGTTATCGGGGTACCCTATCGTGCTTTGCATGACGACTCATTTATTGAACTTAAGACTCGTAACCTTACCACTAAAAGTAACATAAATCTGTTTTTTTATTTTTCTTTATTGTTTTATTTTCAACACAGGGTTAGGAGCTAATTTGTTTTTATGCTTTAATAAACGTGTCCTTTTAAGGGTTTATGAGCTATTTGTTATACCCTTTAGGAATTTAATATGAACAATTATTTATTGGTTGACATTGTAGAAAAATCTGCATTTCTCAAAATATCAAGTCAGTCAGTTGGATATGAGTGAGTTAGTGGTATCTCACTTTAGGATTATATAGATTAAACAAAACCTGATAAAAAACTGTATCATGAGAATAACAGGTGATTGTTCAGCTCGCTTTATATAGGCTACATTTGTATAAGAAATGATGATCTTTCATTAGATAATTTAGACCAAAGGGAAGTAAAAGGCAGCGAAATATTATCCCCCACCCCTACCTACCCTAAAGACTGTCTTTGCACTAAAGGCACGTGACTTGGATGTTTTATATCATCTGACTTTTCTCCTCTAGTAAATTTCTTTCTTCACAGAAAAATCTCACTTTTATCCTCCTCTCCATGAATCCTTCAAAGCTATATTTTGACTTGGCTAAAATATAGCTTTGAAAAACTTAATAACAGGTGTTTAAATAAATTATTACTTTTTTAAATAGATTTTCATCCCTTAATACACAATAGAAAATGTATGATTGTGATAGTAGTTTAAACCCGTTGGTTTAAGCAGATTAAGAGTGTTTTAACTATTTTAATCTTCAAAAACTATTAAAATCGTACAATTTGCATATTCATAAAATCCGGGATTCCTAGAGCTGGACGTGAACCACTATCCGATACGACAGCAAATGATTGTAATATTCATATCAAGATTAAAATAGGCTTTGTTTGTTTATATCTTTATTTCATATTTCAATATATTTTGTGTTTTTTAATCATTTCTTTTGCATTAAGATTCTATGATTTATGCAATAAAATATGCTAAACGACGAAAACGGTCTGAATGCTATTATTTTGCTACTTCACCTGACAATACTGTACGAATGGTCTAACGAGTACGTATAAACAATGTGACGACATGCCATTCATGTAATGTTATTTTTGTTATCTCTAAAATAATATTTAACTATGTAAAGTGTTAAGTTAGTATTTATTGATCATAAACCTTACCTTTACTAAACCATACGTAAATCTAGCCATATCGCTGAAAATAAATTGACCCTAATTAACCACCCATACACATACGATGGTTTTGACTCTCCCACCCACCCATACACGTACGATGGTTTTGATTCTCCCACCCACCCATATACGTATGTTATTGATAATCAAACCCACCTATACATGTAGATAGTATTAAACACCCATATACATACCATTGTACATATATTGATCTTAAGTAATTGATCGTATCGCCCACTAACTCAACGCACATATGATTTGATTTTTCCTCCACTGTTTATAGAGTTAGGGATTCCCCTTCCACCTCACCATAACAATGGGAGGGTGGGTGAGTCACTACCACCGTATGTGGTCAACAATAATACCCACCAATACTCGTGCACATAAGTAATTATACTTGGTACGTCATAAAAAATCACTACATCATAATGAAGTAGCATTATATATGTACATTTTAGTCGAAGTTTTTATACGATAATAGTTAAAAACGAACTTAATATTCACTTAACCCCGTAATGTGTGAGAGTAGGGAATATAAAGGGAAAAGACAGGCAGTTTTTCTCTGTCACAAAGATATTTAAATATACCAGACTCACCAAATCCACAGCCTCAAATTTTATTGCCTCAAGAATTATTTTTTGGTTGGATTATCAGGTGAGGGAAGTTGAAAAAGTCATTTTATTATAACTAATCAACTCATGTTGACTAATTTTTCTGAAGATAGTTCGTTAGTAATATAATTTATCAATATAATTTAAAAAGTGTTGGACCTTTTCCGTCAGTTTGTTTAGGTTAGGTTAGGTTAAGTTATGTTATGTTTGGTTGGGTTATGTTAGGTTTGGTTAGGCTATATTAGGTTTGGTTATGTTATGTTAGATTTAGTTATGTTATGTTTGCTTAACGGACTGTTATGTTATGATTATAGTTGGGAATTAACGGAAAAATGAAAATTATTATTTTGAATGTTAGTGTGGTATGTAAAAAGTTATTTCTTTCATTAGAAGTAATTTGTTCTATTTAACTTTCATAGTAGATTTCATATCCGCCTTATCTAATATTCTCAAAGCTGACATAGCAGTGTGACAAACTCTACATTGTCGGTTAGTGCCAGTTAGTTTGGATAGACAGAAGTCAATTTACCAAATTGCATGATTGATGACACCTTATTAGCACGTCATTAGCATTTCCTAGGGATTAAAGTGATTAGCACTTTAATACTCGTACTATAGTTACTAATACATCTTTAATATGCACATATATTTTAATACTGAATCTGTCATTTGGATTTCCAATGCTTTGAGTCTTTAAGAACAAACACAACGTTTTGCCATGTATATATAACAAGCTCCTGCAATCTTCAGGTCTACTTACTAACTTAGCCTACATCTAAGACATTTTTTTTTCTTTAGCCCATAATAAATCAGATAAGACTTAATACTACATGCTAGATAATAAAGATTACTGTTGAAAGTAAACAGTTCTTAAAAAAATTATCACAAATAACATAATTATACAAAATATAATACACAATTTGAAATACAAAAGAAATGCAAAGTATGAAATCAGTCAATAAAACATAGAGAAAGTTATTAAATAGACCAAATACTCAATGACATACAAAAATAAATGCAAAATAAAAAAAAACTCACAATTTTTGTCTTTGACGGTCGTGGTGCGTTGATCTCTTGAGTGTAGTGGTACGGGGACTTCTTCCCCCGCCTCAGTGGAATTGGAAGCTGGTTGGATAAGTTGAATATTTTGTCTATTTAATAACCTTCTCTATGTTTTATTGAATCTTTTCATATTTTTGCATTTATTTCGTGTCTCATTGAACATTTTGTCTGTTTAATAACGTGATCTATGCTCTGTTGATTTTTTTCATATTTAGCATTTATTTTTGTATGTCATTGAGTATTTGGTCTATTTAATAACTTGCTCTGTGTTTTGTTGACTGATTTCATATTTTGCATTTCTTTTGTATTTCATATTGTGGATTATATTTTGTATAATTATGTTTTGTGTGATAGTTTTTAAAGAAGTTTTTACTTTCAACAGTAATCGTTAGCATGTAGTATTAAGTATTTTCTGATTTAGTATGAGTTAAAGAAAAAAAAATGTTTTAGATGTAAGCTAAGTTGGTAAGTACACATGAAGACTGGCGAAACGTTGTGTTTGTTTCTTAAACACTCGAAGCATTGGACATTTCTAAATATTATCTACATATCATGAACAATCCAATGCTAATAAATAAATTTCAAACTACAGTTGAATCTATCACTTGTAAAATATAGGCTACTAATCTTTTCTGGGCAGTATATTATAGTTATTATGTAAAAATAATATTCTTGGAATTTGTTAGATTGAGTTAAAATTACAGTTTTAAATTCTGATTTTGTTATATTTGATATTTTGATAACTTAATTTTCGTCAAACCAATATAGCATTCATATTACTCTTCAATAAATTTGTTTCACACTTTTGTTATAAACTGTTATTCGAAATACAATAATCCATGGTTAAATGTATATTAAATTATAGTTTGATCTTGTCTGTCGAGATATAGGATAACTATTATTTGAAAAAAAATATGAATTTATGTTTTTATCAAGTAATTTTTGTCTGTCGTAACTAAAACACAGTAATATTGGCAACACTGCATGTCAGTGCTACATTCAAACTTGTCTATATGCGTTCTTATGTCAAAAGTTGGGACATCCATTAAATGCAGGCAATTAAAAATCAACTAAAAAACATCTAGTATAGTTTCAAAACTTAAGATAAGTTCATATTGCATTAGATATATTTTAGTCAAGTCTGATGAGTGTAATTTATTTTGAAACTGTTTTTGTAGCAATACGATGTTTCGGTAGATTTACTGCTTTTAGCTCGATTCACGTAGTAAAAACCACTCACCACGTTCGGACTGGCCTCCATATTTGCTGCTGTTACGGTCGGTGAGAATGTATAGGTTCGTTTATTAGAACAGTTAAGTAGGCTATTTGAACGCCATTCATAAAATTAATTTGTTATAAATCTATGCTATCCAAAACAATAAAATAAATTAAGCTTGTTAGATTGAACATTATTTTTTTTAATTTTTAAAATGGAAGTGTTAGTCTTCTTATGAATAATAATTGTGTTAAAGGGAAACATTTGAAAAAATAATATATGTATGGAGATACGGCTAACTGAAATGCCTAATTTTGGCCTTTCTAGCTACAAATCTCACTAAAAAAAGTAAAAAGTAAGATATATTTGTATTAAAATGTTGACAATATAATACGCATAACTTACTAACCAACCTAGTGTGGAGGAAAACTTATAAAACTTATAGTTTTTTAAAAATATAATGTAAAATATCCACTCATTTGACTGGCAGATAAACGGTTAGATGAGACTGTTAGTTCAAAATTCTTGGGAATACACCTGGATCGAGGGTTGACCTGGAATTCGCACATGGACCATATTTGCTCCAAATTTTCCTCAGGCATTTATGTTTTGAGGACGTTAGCAAAATTCTGCCCAATTCAAGTTCTAATGACGGCGTATTACGGTCTGATTTACCCCCATCTCACCTACGGTGTGGTGCTGTGGGGAGCTTCTGCAAACAATCAGTTTAGCAGAGCATTTAAATTGCAAAAACGAGCGGTTCGCATTGTTGCACAATTAAAGTTCAGAGAAACCTGCAAAGAAACATTCAAAAAATTGCAACTGTTGACATTGCCTAGCCTTTACATACTGGAGACAACCCTATTTAGCATATCCAAAAGCGTTATGACAAGTGGCCGGGACATACATACACACGACACAAGAGGCAGAAACAACTACCGAACTGGGAATCACAGGACGGTAGTCCACGAACGCTTGCCCTCACACGCAGGTGTTCGTTTTGTCAACAAGTTGCCGGATTCAATTAAGAATGCCCCAACGCTCAAGGCGTTAAAAACTCGTCTCAAACGCTGTTTAGCGTCTCATGCATTTTATAGTGTGGACGAGTTTATGGCATACAACTGGGAGACCGCATAATCAGAAGACTGACAACCGGTGTCGGAAGTGGGGATTTGGTATGAGGAATATGAGTGCAACCGTAAATGATGTATGTTTTGACAGAGGCTTTTATGTGGGATGTATGTTTTAGATTTTTATATAGGGATGACGTTTGCTATACATTTTTGTAATGTCATTGCAAATAAATATTTGATTTGATTTGATGTGATATTGTAAACAATGTTTATAACAGTAAGAAGGATAGATCTTTCTTAATGTTACATTTTATTTTTTCAGCGAAAGTTATTTTTGGACTATAATATAAAACGCGATTGTATGTCTGTATGAGCCTCCATATATGCGTTTTTTTACATCACTTTCGTGCGATCATTCATTCGTACGATCGTCACCAGTCTTTGGGGAGTTATGTGTTTTGTCCCAAAGATGTTTTTATGCATGGTTTTACTTGCACCTGACTGTAAGAGACTGCCCTACCATCCTTTAAAGTTCCAATGTAATCTAATGGAGCTATTTAATTTGTTTAATTAATTATCAGCTGTTAAATAAAATTAATGCAACAAAAACTTATTAAATATTCTAAGTAATAACACAGCATGTTTATATATATTTAGACTGTAAATAGGGAGCAACTCAAGTGCAGTGAGTAAAATAATATGAATACATTTAAATATTATGATTTTCCTTTAATGTCCTTTAATATGCTGAGACGGAGTAGGCACGCGGAGCGTGCAGGGGAGTCCCCTACTCACTTTTAAGATATTTGCTTATCTTTTATTCTCAAAAATCATGCATGAAATCTGTATCCGTTTTTTGAAAAGAACAGCATTCTTTCACCATACAAGATTTTTGTAAGTCTAATTTTTTTTGTAAAATTCTTATAAACGTGAATATAATTTATAAACGTGGGTATAATAATAATTATAATTAATTGTAATAATTTCACAAACATTTAGAATCCAGGTGAACGGGAGATTTTAATTTCAATAAATTAAATTAAATTTTCACTTACATTACTTAACAATCAATTTCTAACATCTATATCAGTTATACACGAAGAAGACACTAATCTTGAATTTAAAAAAAGCTAACTTAAATTACAAGTCAATCCAAGAAGTGAATACACGTCAATATCTAAAAAGTGAAATAAATTTACTTTATACATGCATGCCATAGTTTATTTTATTTATTATGATACGCAATTTATTTGTGTTTTATAAGAAATCATTCTGTTTTTTAAATTAGTAAAATCATGCCACATAAATTCCATTATTAGATTATAATGACAAAGTATCAATTGTTCAACTCTTCAAGTGTAGTTTGAATTTATTGACTTTTAATGTAATCCACAAGAATGAAATAACAACAGTTATTTTTTGACAGACAATATATTTTTTACTATGAAATTGGAAATTGTTTTTACAATAGTGAAATATATTATATGTTAAACTAATTTACTATTACTATACATGTAACATAATACTAAAAGATACCGTGTTGAACTTGGGTAAAAACAATATTAAAACATTATTATTACGTATAAAATAAATGTTTAGATAACTGAGTAAAATTATACAAAAAATAACCACACGGAAGTATGTAAGCTAATAAACCAGTAGAAATATGATAATTAGGGTTGTCTTTTATTCAAACACTTTCACTAAATAATAGAGCTTACTTTAATTCGGATAGTATTTGAATTTACATGTTAGGTAATTGTTTGAATTTTTCAAAATTGAAGAAATTAATTCAAAATCTTCCTGATCGGTTTTTTGAAAATATGGTAATATTGAATTCGTAGTTTGTCATTTATATTAATTTAGAAAGAAGGTGTGTGTTTTATGTTTCAAAAACAAATAAAAGGTGTTCATATCTACCAATAGAAATGGTTCAACTTATGTTAAATATGAAGTACTCCCATATTCTAGATGCATAAAACTACGTGACAAGCTAAAAGTTAGCAAGTAGGTCGGTCATAAGAAATATGCCCGTAACTTTATTCAAATCCGTAGAGAGAATATGTTGTGAGTATGTTTTCGAGAGGATATTAAAAGGGAGGGGAGTGAAGTTTTACGAGTCACTCAAGACCCTTAAATCTGCCGGACCCTTCAAACTTTCATCGGAGCTCTGGTTTACCTCTTAACCCTCCATTCACCTTGCCACTTCTGACTGGTGGCTTGAAACTCGGGGTAAACTTCCGCATTTCACAGTCTGTCACTTCAACCGAATTTCCAAAACATTATTTTTTGGTTTACAAAATTATTTTCTTGTTTGTATTTTAAATATAATGTAAAATTAATAAAAATATAATTTCTTTAAAACCTATAAATTCCAACAAGAACCAAACGAGAAAATCGTGTATATATTTAATTCAAGTGGTATGAAATCAATTAATTTTACTATTACATAACAATCCAATAGTTTCTCTCCGTCCGTCTGTCTCTGTGTGTGTGTTACTCAAAACCCCCAAAACCTACTGGACCCATAAAGCTGAAATTTTGCATGGACATTCCTAGGGTCTCTGGTTAACACATAGGTCTATCTTTATTTTGAAATTTCAGCAGGGCACCACCTAGAGGTTCTAAGAAGTATCAATGCAAGCCCTATGGCAATACCAATTTGACAATTGTTTACAATATTTTCATTAATCAGCTGTTGGAATACACAAACAATTTACATAGTTCTGAATTGAACACCGGACCAAATCACAACGTACGTTTCTGCTCAGGTGTTTCAAGCGAAAGGAACTTCACATTTCCATAAAGGGAAACAAAGCTATAAATAATGTTTATAAGTCTGTTTTATACAAATTTCTTTTTTATAAACATGATCATATTAAAAATCGATTAAAAATCCAGAGTGAGCTTATTTTATCCATGTTTTATATGGATTAAATATAAATCAACGTAAACCGTACGAAGGACAAGTACTCTGCTGGATTAATATAATACAGTAAATAAATTAAATTCATAGTCAAATCAAAGTATGATTACTAAGGAAAATACTAATAGCGTAGAAAATATTTGTTGAAAATGTTCCATAATTTAATGAGGAGACTAGACATGAGTTTTTGACTTGTACAACCCAAGTATTTTCAAGTAATGTTTTCAAGTTTAAATCCAAAATAACCTACGAGATTTGTAGTTTGACTGAGAAATAAAAATTTCTTGTGCATTTATAGTTGTAAAAATCTCTCACTGTTCTTTTTTAACTAAACAAATTTACTCACCAGTTCAGTTGATTCACAGGCCTTATTCTTATTCAAGAAGTGCAGTAATTTTTAGTTGGCAATTCAAACATTGGAGTACCCAGTCCGAACTTTAAGCACTGAGCCACGATGCCAGCAACTTATCTAGGTTTATGTTGAATATTACGTCTTTATATTGTATAATTCTGTCGGAGTTGAATTCGTTATACTCTTATATTTACTTCCTAATCTAAATAGAACTAAAACACACTTATTTTGATAAGAGAGTAGCATATATGTATTAGTTCTATGTAAGCATTTAAACTAAAATGTTATGGGAGTAGAACTTATTTTTTTTAGATTTTAAGGTAAATTGTGAATTAAATAAAACTGAATTTTCTAGCGGTTACTAAATTTGATGAAACAGTATATTGGATTTTTGGAACAGTTACATATATTTATTTATTTATTTTTACTTATTTATCTACAAACTTTAGGCCTCACCAAGTTATACACAACCTTTCGGTGATATCCTATAGTAAAAATGAAAAACATAAACGTAATACAGATAAATACAATATTTTTTAATTTTAATTATTTTACTAACAATCAAATTTAGACGGTTTAGAGCAGGAACCTAATTTTTATTAAAACAATTACAGTTTATTATTGCTTGACGTAACTGTACATTACAATCGCAAAAGTATAAACATTAAAAACTTAAGTAAAATTAAAAAAAAAAAAAAAAAAAAACAAACTTAGTAAGGATAAATACTAAAATATCTTATTATTTAATTTTAATTTTTTTAAATATCTATCAATTTTGGGTTGTTTAGAGCAAGCACCTGATTTTTAAATAAACCATTGCTATATTTTAAATAATTAGATGTTGTTTTAAATGAACAGATCAATGTGGCTACAACAGAAAAACTCGGTGATATAAGTGGAAGTTTGCATGCTACATAACATTCCATTAACTAACAAGACATTAATAAACAGTTAGACGATTTTCAAGTTGTCAAGTTTTGGAGGAAATAAATGGCTTTCAAAGTTTGAGAACTTAAGTAGTAAAGGAAGGTTTCCCTCAAGTGTAATGCGTCGTGGTGTTCCAATAAAGTGGGTCTCACGGGACTGTTTGTCTGGCTAAAGTAGATTCGATTAATGGCTTACTAAAAACACATTGAAAAAGAAGGTTCCCCTCGGCTCCAAGCGTAATGAAATTACCGTCAGAAAACTTGAAGGGGAAATTTATGTTTACTCTTTTGATATTGAGTTATGGTATTTATGTCCTTAGTACACAATGACGTTACAATTAGATAGGGAGTTATTTGTTATTTAGGGTGACGTGTACCCTTCCAGCGCCGATACCATCTCTACAATTTCCGTAGCCCACTATGACGTTACAGCACTGGGTGGCTAGTAAGAATACACCCCTAAGTCTGAACGGCAGATCCAACGTTAGGTAGGGAGCTATTTGTTATTCAGGGTGCTCTTATAACCTTCCAGCACCGATACCATCTCTACAATTTCCTTAGCACACAATGACGTTACAGCACTGGGTGGCTAGTAAGAATACACCCCTAAGTCTGAAAGGCAGATCCAACGTTAGGTAGGAAGCTATTTGTTATTCAGGGTGCTCTTATAACCTTCCAGCACCGATACCATCTCTACAATTTCCTTAGCACACAATGACGTTACAGCACTGGGTGGCTAGTAAGAATACACCCCTAAGTCTGAAAGGCAGATCCAACGTTAGGTAGGAAGCTATTTGTTATTCAGGGTGCTCTTATAACCTTCCAGCACCGATACCATCTCTACAATTTCCTTAGCACACAATGACGTTACAGCACTGGGTGGCTAGTAAGAATACACCCCTAAGTCTGAACGGCAGATCCAACGTTAGGTAGGGAGCTATTTGTTATTCAGGGTGCTCTTATAACCTTCCAGCACCAATACCATCTCTACAATTTCCTTAGCACACAATGACGTTACAGCACTGGGTGGCTAGTAAGAATACACCCCTAAGTCTGAACGGTAGACCCCATGTAAAATATAGATTTATTTGTTATTCAGTTTGCACTTGTAGCCCACTTCCAGCACAGATACCATTTCTACAATTTCCGTAGAACACAATGACGTTACAGCGCTGGCTGGCTGGTGAGAAACCACTCCTAAGTCTGAACGGCACATCTAATGTTAGATAGGGAACTATTTGTTATTCAAAGTGCACTTCCTTCCAGTGCCATCCTAAAATTTCCGTTTATATTGCTTTATGGTAAAGGATGGATTTGGATTCCCATATTTTAAAGTGTCTTTAGCATAACGTATTTACATGGATATGAAATTTATTATAATTTATTTGTTTGTGCTCATTTAACAATAAGACATTCCAACAAGACAATATGTAGGCAAAGTAAACTAGATAAGGATAACATTTAAGGTGCTGTTCCTTCCCTTGGCCTCCTCTGAGAGAGAGAGAGAGTGGAATTACGTAACCAACTTCCTTTAAAAGAAGAAAGTTTCCTTTGTTTTTTTTGTCCTGGAATACATTTTTTCCTAGACTTATTTCAACAAATAACTGTGAATTTGCTACTGTCATGTTCTATTTTATGAGTATTAATTTAACGTTCGGTACACTTTATATTCCATATATTATGGGCACTGAATATACAGGGAAATTAAATGTTCAGTTGTATACGAGTTTTAATCATTTTCAAAAGTGTAAAAACAAATCAATATATCTTTGTATTATTTTCAGGAAAAACTTCAGCAGTTTTAACGATATCCTAATGATGAGGAGGTGGTTTTGTGAGTATGTTTGTGATTTCAAAAAAGGGGTTGGAGTTCTATGTAGTTTCTCAAACAACTTTGAATTGCACTCGGCTTATTAAACTTTTATCGGTCCTATGACATAACTTTCTCACTCTACACTGTTTAGTGATTCGGTCTAACTAAGAACATGGAGTTAATGTGTAATTAAGACGTACTTATCTGGGAAGTTAACTCTTTAGTTTCTGTTGTTTCACCCTTACAGAATAATATGTTCCGAAAGCATCCATTTATATAATGAAATTCTCTAAGAGACATTACTTAATGCAGGGTTGTTTGTGTAATTTCATAAATGTGACGAATACAATCAGAGGAACTAGAGTGTTCCAGGAAAATTTCAAATATGCACTACATTAAATCCTTAGTACTGGTATGTTTTAACTAGATTAAATAAATAAAAATGTGATACAAACATGTATATTACATCATTTTTGGTATAATTTTAAAGCTTAGTGTTTATTAAATGCGAGATTTAGTGTTGTTAAATAAAGTTCATTTATTACAAAAACACCTCTATGAATTGAAAATAAGTATATATGAATGAGTGTTATCTTTGTTATCAAGTAAGATTGGTAGATTTGTAGAGATCATTACTTTTTATTTTGGTTCATAACTAAATATCCAACTAAGACACTTTCAGGTAATCTTGAAAAAATAATCACTTATCATTGGTCGTTTTTTCACTTAACTGACAATTCTAATTTAATTTCGCCTGGACAAAATCCAGACTTGACCCCCACCCTACACGGAGACCCTTCAGTTATCCAGTAGTGTCCATACCAATAAAAACTTCTCAGTGGAATTTGTGTCGGTATTAAGAGGATCGAGAACACAACCTCCACAAGACATTCCTTTTAAGTAACTGGATTACAGTACTGCATAACAATAAATGTCACAGCAGTTAAACGTTTCGAGATGATATTTTTAATTATAGATTAAAATCACAGAGAAGAAAGAAACATTAGTCGACAGATAGTATTTAGTTCCTCAGTTATCTGTGTGGATGAAATGATAAGTGGAGTTATCAGTCACCTATTTCCCCTCAAAATCCTCAAAGATAAACGTAGTAATTATTACTAAAAATTTAAAAAAATTTACACTACAGGTAATTGCCACTGAGGCGTTCGCTACTGCTAAGAAAGCTTCTTATGTCTCTTTTTTCTCTTTTTAACCCAGCAATTTTTTAAACAGCATGCACGCACCCAGTATTGAAGATAATGTATCTACATTTTTCCAGACATTCATAATTAATGCATTTTTTTATGTTAACCAATTATATGACTTTATAAAGGCATCATTCCAGATTTAACCATGGTTAAATGGTTCATAAGTATTAAATCAAACCGTCTCGGTCAAATACATTAAAGAGATCCTGGTATTATATTTAAATTTGAACTTATTGGTAAAAGTTATAAGGACTAATATCTTTAAAATTCACTGATAAAGAAAGAAGAGAGGTCACTTTCTTAAAGCAGCAGTGGAAGTTACCACAAATGTAAATCTTTGTAATCTTGTTGTTTGTAGTAAACATCATTTACGATCATATTTCAGAATTCGGAGCGGAATAAATGGAGAGGCTGACAACGGTGCTAGCCCTGTCATCCGCACAGATAACTGGAGAACCCAGATTTTAATTATTCCACACCCATTTAGCACACTATTTGATCTGATCAATATTTACTTTTTCTCTGTGACAGAACCTATCAAAGAAATCTTGTTTCAACTGTACCACTAATAAAACACACTTTTTAAGCTTATTTATAATCGCTACCTTATCATAAAGAAATCACATAACAACTAAAAACATATTTATCACACTAAACTTTTCATAAGAAAAATTTATCATCATAAACTTAATATAACGATATTAAATTTATAATATTTAAGAATTCTTTTAATATATCTCATTGTCAATGGTGTCATAAACAATTTAAAAGTGTTGTCATCCCAAAAACTAAGTTATTTAAACATTAAAACAAAAAAGTTATATGTGTTTTATTTACGTGTTAGCAATCATAGATCATTTTATACCGTGACAAAGACAGTTACAATGTTACATCTTTACAACACTACCTTATATGATATATGTACTGAATGCAAACACTTTATCATTCCAATGTATGTTTAAACATATTCACATAATGTTTAAAACACACACACAAAAAAACACGTTATTTCTTGTGTGTTATTTTTGAAGTAAGAAAAAGAAAAAAAAGAACTATTAAATTACAGAAGAATTAAATCTGTAATTCTATATTAAAATTAATTGGATCACTAAAGAGCTAAGTCTCATCAAAACGTGCTAATTAATTAGTTAAATACACTTGATACATTTGTTCCAGTTACTAACGTAATCAGCTCAGTTATGTGTGAGCACAAACTAATTCCTTCATTCCAAACACTAAAATGGTAACACTTTAAAGAACTATCTCATTTCAAAGTTCAGTGTTTATTCTTTCTAAAAAGGCCAATTTTAATCATTTCCATTCTTAATAATTTGATCTCTTTAAATCCCTGAAGCAAATTTATTTATAGTAGTATTGTTATCAAGGAAGAATCTAAGTTTATTTATCAAATTAATTTATAAAACATTTCAGTCTTAAATGGCATAATTTAAATTATATTTTTTTACATGAAAAAATACATGCTATTCGCCCATTAACATTTTTCATGATCAAGCTGAGAACACAAGCAACTTAAAAACTAATAGCAGAAATAACAGCAGTAGGCAGGCGGCAAGATGCTCTGGCCGGTGGGTCACGCACTGACGTCACAGTACTCGGCTAGCTGACCCACGAAACGGCCGGATGCGTCGACCTTATACTCCACTGGGGTCCTTTTTAGAAGAGGACCCCCACTCTTGAAAAATTCGTTGAAATTGAGGAATAATAAACTTGCGAATCAGTGAGGTGTGCTATCAGACACAAAACAATTTAATAAATGCAGAACACAGTTCTTGATTCACCTGTTATTTTATCGGCTGTTCGTTATTTTATCTACCGGGTAAAACTACCTTGAATGGGACGGTCAGTTGTGTTGAGCTGGTTGGGTCAGTTGGTGTGCTACCTGAAAATGTCGTTGTTTTTGTTAGCTAGTGAGCTTAGTGTTAAAGAAAGTGGGGTTAGTTTTTTAAATTATAAATATGTTTTACTAGACTCATATGGCACCGCAGGAACAAAGACATAACTTTGGTCGACGCAGTCTGGCTCGACATAAACTTGATCTGGCCTCCAGAATAACATATTGTGTCCTTTTCTTCATTATAACATGTACTGAATCATACTTATGTTTTATTTTATTCCCATTCGTGAGCTCTTCCTATTGGACATTTTTCAAGAGAAGGGGTCCTCTTCTAAAAAGGACCCCTATAATGGTAAATACCTATAATGGTAATGGTAAGGACTCAAGTAGAACTGAGTACTGCTGGTAGTGGAGCTTTGACATTAACTTTGGTTTTATAATAACATCACAGAATTATGTAGTATTGTATGTATAGTATATATTTGACGTTTTTCTATATTTAATAGCTAAAAAAAGCGTGGCTTCTAAATATTACTCAGCAGATAATACAGTAATAATAACAATAATAAATTACTATGTTAAAGATGAAATACTAATATTTCGTACTAATATTACAGTACAATTAATTTTGTGTAATGGTTTGTTCATCCCTTAGTTATTCATACACCAAATCTCCCTTTGTTTAACCTTGTATGTTCACAATAAGCAATCAGTGCTACCACTCTCATAAATCCACCTGCCCTCGTCCCTACATGAATATAATCAACCCCACATTGGTGGGGAATTCATTGTTACACCCCATCAAAACACATGAATTCTACTCAATTAAAAACGAAGGCTACCATTTATTTTTGATTGTTAAAAACAATACTCGAAGGTATTTTGCATTTTTACTTTCTCCCATATGCGTTAGCATAGAGAAAGTACTGTGATCGTCCAAAAAAACATTTGTTGTACAAGTTGGTCTAAAAATCTCTTTTAGGGTCCCCTGAACCCAAAAAAGTGTTTTTTTGGAAAATAATATTGGTATCTAACCGTATGTGAGTCTGTGTGTGTATATGCACTTCACTGGGGAACAAATAAATGGATAAATTTTAATCACATTTGGTTTGTATGTGTATTTAGCCAATATCTCTAGACATATTTAACAATGTTTTAAAATTGTATTTTCTTTATGGGCAAAAAACATACAAAAAGGGAATTTTTCTCAAACACGGCTCAAAATATTTTAATTAAATTTTCCGGAAATATGTGAATTACAATTTAAAATATTTGAATAAAAACCACACATCTATAACTTGACAAGGTTTTGAGTTATGGCAAAAAAAGCATATTTGGGAATCAAACTGATAATTTTCAAAGTTTTGATTTTTTAGTGTTTAATATGGGAGAAAGTTTGTGCCAACTCTTTGGAACCAATTATTATGTATCCAATTGTTTCTTTATCTTAACAATAATTTTATTTGGAATAACTATTCTTAGACAAGCTCATCACTGTTAAAGTGTGACATATTTTTTAAAACGGTTGGTTTTCAAGACCTGTATAACGTAAAATGGGAGCGATAAGTTCTTGACTATTTACATGAGAATATGGAAACTATAAGAAAATTGTGTCCACAAACTATTAAGTATGATGTCTTTATAAAAGCGGGTTTCTGTTTTAGTAATTGGTGGTGTCTATAACATTAACAGCCATTTAATTATTAGAAAAAAATATTGCTCGAGACAAATTTATTTCAATTATAAATAAACTGATTTGAATCTTTAAAAATGTTTAATAAATTATAAAAAGAGGTCCCGAAGGTTTAAGAATGATTTATTTGAATGCAATCTTATCACTGAAAAATACAATTTATTTAATTCAAAAATACTCACAGTTAAAAAATATATAATATACTAAATAGCATGAAACAACATTAAATAAATTCAACGAGCAGGAAAAGCAGCAAATGTTGGTAAATTTATTGTCCAGCCGAAGCCACAGGTGGCCAGAATGGAGACTATCATTACCAGCTGTGAAATGCCCATTGTTAAATTTAGCCAAGCCATTTATATTTTGTTATTATATTATAAAGTAATGACCTGCGTATTCATGGAAGTAATTATGAGATACGTAATCTTAATTTTAAAAGACCATTATAATGATTCAATAGTATGAAACCGTAATTTTGCAAAAAAATCTCAAATTCATCACTAATTAATTGTAATTATATACTAAAATGTAAATATACCAATCAAATTGCACATTTTTATCTAAACAATAACTTATTTAACTTAAAAAACATGTACTCCAGTTTTAACTATATATTAATATCGCTAAAAATGCAGTTTCTTGCCAAGTAAAGGAATTATAAAAGTTGTTATTTTTTTCATTATTTATGCACACGAATTGTCAATAAAGCTGAAATAATTGGACTTTGTTCTTTTGTAAAAGTTCATATAAAACAAAATATATGTTCTTTAAATATCATTAAATCAGAAATTATAAATGAAATTTTTTTTTGTCATTTTTATATTATTAGTGTAGTACGCATTTGTGTAATTATAAATTATTGAAATGTCACAAAATAATTAAGCTACATAGAATAATAATAATAAAAACAATTCCAAATAATACACTGCCAAATAGTCTAAATGTAATATAAATACATTAAAAAATGGTAGATAGAATTGGTAATGGGGGAATTCGGCTCAAAGTATAAATTAATGCTACGAATTATATCCTTTGACGTTTTGGCAATCATTTACTCGTAGGCCGCTGGTTGACAGTTAACGATAGGAATATTTTAGTGACATAACGTTCAGACGTTGTTGTGAGGGAGTAATTAATACCGATGGTCTTATTTGAAAGTATTTATTATGTGGCAAATGCGCCATATAATTAATGTTATACTTCAGGTAAATATACAAAATACTAGGGGAAACCCCTGCACGTTTCGCATGCCAACCCTATCACTCGCTGCCTTCGGCCTCGGCTTGTGACTTTTGACAACACAATTAGTAGTAGTGCAGTCAAAATATGTAATTTATCTTCCAGCAGCTCACTTGTTGCACTTGACTTCCAGCCTATTTACAGTTTAAGTATAAACACCCAATGCTAATTACTGAGATTAGGAATGACGTATAACCTTCTCAATATTATAAACATCATTATTTACATTGTAACAGCTGTTTTACATTTGTACACTTGATTGTACAGAGAAAAATATATAGAAAAAATTTGCTGTTAATTGTAATTTTAACAATAGTGTAAATGTGAAACATACAAAATAAACATATTTATTTATTAAAAACAGCTATTATTAATTTATTAAAATCAACTCAATGTTAAACTTGAACAATCATTTAAGGGTAGATTTTGCCTCTTAAAGATTTCTATGAAGATGAAAATACTTAAGTTCTTCTATTTAAGACTTAAAGAAACAGTATGCAAAATTTCAGCTCTATACATACATGAAAAGTTGGAGAAATATTGATGAGTGAGTGAGCCACGGCTTTGCCTTACATAGATTAAAAACAAACTACAGCTTTGAAAGAGTGGAAAATTTTATATTTAAGCTATATTAAAAACAACCACTTGTTAAACTAATGTTCAGTACCTATACATATTTAATTTGTACTTCTTAGTGTTTTTTCTTCATAGTGACGATTATCCATTTGTTAATGTATATAAACAAGTCTAGATAAAATAAATAACTATGTGTAAACCATATTGATTGACATTGGGAAAATGTTATGAAAAGTTATAGGTAGGTACGAAAATATATCGGATCACAAAATTAATCATTGAAGCTTTATATTATTTGGCAAGTACATTGTATAAATTTTCAGTTTTTCCTTTAGTTTGCATGTAATTTCTACCAACAGGTACTTTATGTACGATAAGTTATCTAATTCCCCTCAGCAGGATATTACCACTGTACGTGTATGGGTGGGTCATCACCACTGTACGTGTAAGGGTGGTCAGGTGGTCATTACCACTGTACGTGTATGGGTGAGCGGGTGGGTCATTACCTCTGTATGTGTATGGGTGGGTCATTACCTTTGTACGTGTATGGGTAGGTCATTACCTTTGTACGTGTATGGGTAGGCTGGTGGGTCATTACCTCTGTATGTGTATAGGTGAGCGGGTGGGTCATTACCACTGTACGTGTTTGGGTGGGCTGGTGGTCATTACCACTGTACGTGTATGGGTGAGTCATTACCACTGTACGTGTATGGGTGGGTGGGTGGATCATCACCACTGTATGTGTATGGGTGAGTGGGTGGGTCATTACCACTGTACGTGTTTGGGTGGCCGGGTGGGTCATTACCACTTTATGTGTATGGGTGAGCGGGTGGGTCATTACCTCTGTATGTGTATGGATGGGCGGGAGGGTCATTACCTCTGTATGTGTATGGGTGGGCGGGTGGGTCATTACACTGTACGTGTATGGGTGAGTGGGTGGGTCATTACCTTTGTATGTGTATGGGTGAGCGGGTTGGTCATTACCACTGTATGTGTTTGGGTGGGTCATTACCTCTTAATGTGTATGGGTGAGCGGGAGGGTCATTACCTCTGTATGTGTATGGGTGGGCGGGTGGGTCATTACACTGTACGTGTATGGGTGAGTGGGTGGGTCATTACCTTTGTATGTGTATGGGTGAGCGGGTTGGTCATTACCACTGTACGTGTATGGGTGAGCGGGTGTGTCATTACCACTGTACGTGTATGGGTGAGCGGGTGGGTCATTACCTCTGTACGTGTATGGGTGAGCGGGTGGGTCATTACCTCTGTATGTGAATGGGTGTGCGGGTGGGTCATTACCACTGTACGTGTATGGGTGAGCGGGTGTGTCATTACCTCTGTACGTGTATGGGTGAGCGGGTGGGTCATTACCTCTGTATGTGTATGGGTGGGTGGGTGGGTCATCTCCACTGTACGTGTATGGGTGGGCGGGTGGGTCATTACCTCTGTATCTGTATGGGTGGGCGGGTGGGTCTTTACCACTGTACGTGTTTGGGGTGGGCTGGTGGTCATTACCACTGTACGCTTACGCGTGGGGGTAACTAAAGTATATGTGCCTCGAGTATCCTCAACATCTCGTTAGTGTTGGAATATAATTATGTTGCTTCATTGAAACTGCCGACATTCACAAAATGACTTAGTTAGACGGAAAAAGGAAAATATATAGCACTTTACAGCCAATCCATGTAAAAAGTGAATTTAAGTAAAAAAATTGTTTAAATGAAAACTAAGTAATATTGGCATTTTTGATTATGGTATTAGTTGTACTAATTAAATACCAAGTACTGTTTTTCAATCCAAAGTGTAAGTGCTTTTTTGGACTTGTAAAGTTGCTTGACAGACAAACTGTAGTCATTGCTGTAGGATTGACTAAGTTGCTAATGTTTTTATGAATGCACTACTGTTGGTGTGTTGATCAAAGCTAGCTGTTTTCAAAGATCATGTAATTGTTGAGCTCTACCTAAAACATGACTATCCAGGTAAGAGTCATTTCTACTTTATTTCCTTTTGAAAACTTATAGGTTAGATGTAACATCCGTTACACTAAAACATTAAAAAGTTATTATTTTTACTCAAAAGTATTATCAAAATAAGTTAAACTCTCCAGAAGTAAGGTTTATATAAATGTGCTTCTATACAGCATTTTAGTTTGTTTAGTTGATTAACACAATCAGTATTTTAGAGAGTTAAAAATGTGTAACATCTGTTACGTAACAGATGTTACAAGGCACAAGTTGATGTCTCTCTTTCTGTTTATCAAGATTTTGACTAACATATGGCTAACCTGATATTATAAAGCTGAATTTATAGTTTATGCCAATTATTTATGCACTGTTTGAAGGTTTGTTGTTTAAATATTTATGCAATTATTTAAACAACAAACTTGGCTTATTTGTCATATTTTTCTTTTTTAAGTCTTCCCTAAATTCAACGTTTTAATAAACCATTATTTATAACTAATAGTATTAGGCCTATCAAGAATTGTTTCAATTAGCCTAGGACTACCTCGTGCCTAATAATGCTTCTTTAAAGTTTTATTTTGGCCATTGGAAGACAATATACGCTTGTTTACTCAAAACTACATTGTAATGGTTTGAATATTTGATGATTCTACTTTATTAATAAATATAGATCCTGTATTATCTTGTATATAATCTACTTGGAAATATTGCCTAATAAAGTGATTTATAGTTTGTTGAAAATTTATCTCTTAACTGCAGGCCAAGGATACCTTTTTATGGCAAGCGCACTAATTCACTCTTGTAGCTTTTCATACGTTGTTGATGAGCTTAAAAGTGTTACTTTTAGATACATATTAAACACTGAGATACAACTTAAACTATTGTTTCAAATAAAACCTATCATAAAAATCAAAGTAAATTGATGTTCAGTTGTTACAGAAGGTATCAGAAAATCTTAACAAGTTTTAAAAACAGGATGAAAAAGTGTGCTATTTCAAGAACAAAATTAAGAGAAGTAGAAAGAGTATTGTATACAAAAAGACAGCACCAAAAATAAAGAAAATAGGAAAAATAAAAGAAAAATGTCAGAGGGGGAAAAGTTAAAGGCAACAAAAGAAATTTAGTTTTAGAGTTAATGCCTGGCAGACAAGGACAAAAATCACTACAGCTTGCTCCGACAATAGGTCTAGCTACCCTCGAAAAAGTGCTTGACTCATACAAGAAGAAAAATACTCTCCCCAAGGATGTCTTTAAAGTTAGAACAGCATTGCCATTTAGTTCTAAGAAACAAAAAGCAGTTAGTCGTCAACTGATTACAGAATATTTGAACAACGATTTGTTTACTGTTAAAACTACAACTCCTAGGAATAAAATTTGTGAAGACACTAAAGAACAAATACAGTAATACAATGGCATGAGAGTGATCAAGTGAGCTGGCAAGCCCCAGGAAAACAGAATTATGTAAAAGTGTTTGGTATAGTAATGAAGAAAGAAAAAAAAAAAAAAAACAGAAGAGGTATACGGCAATGACTATGATGAAGCGAGAGCATTATTTTGTTGTTAGCACTTTTTAATGCTATCTCCTGAAAAAAATATTTTAAATGCATAAATACAATGAAATAAGTATTCATTCGCTGTATTCATTCATTGTTAGTGTTTGGATTGCAATCTAAAGTACTTTTCTTAAAGGTGAAAAATATGTAACATCCGTTACAAAATGTGTGTAACATCCGTTACAGAGCGTATTATTTTTTTTAAAGTTGTTATCTAATATTTGTCAATTCTTATTAGTGAATATGATAAAGAGACTTAATCTAGATAGCTCTCATATAATATTTTAAAAGACATTCTAGAATAACTGCCTTTTTTTAAATGTTCATGACTGCATGCAGTGGGTTCACAATCGTGTAACATCTGTTATACTTTAAGATTAATAATTATTGTACTTAAACTATTTAGGTTTACGTAACCAAACTTGCCTTACTGATTAACACAACCTCTTTTAGTATCTTAATGATGAAAAAATTGCTGTTTGTGCATAAAAAGACAGAAAAAATAGTGAATTTTGAGTTAAAAAGTAACATCCGTTACATACGGATTGGCTGTTTAATCCTTATTTGAGATTATTTTGTCTGTTAAATGTTATTTTATGAATTTTAAAAGCCACTAAAAAGGTTAATATTAAAAAAAATTTCTATTTTATTTATTATCATATCACGCATTGGTAGAAATAAAAAAAAAAAAAAAAAACAACTGAATGGCACACAACACAAAAATTTATCATGCATGATATAAGTATAAAATATACAAAATATACAGGGTGAAAAAATATGGAAACGCTTTCACAACACCCTTATTTTTTCCATTGAAAATTAAATTTTTTTTGTAATTGTGTTCCATGAAATATAATTTTTGATCAGAATAATTTACTCAAAATCATTAAATAGTGGAGAAATAATATTGTTCAAATTAGTTACTTTGAAATTCAAATGACCACTACTCTGGAAAGTATAAAACTTTCGAAGTCCGGTTTGCGGCAATTAATTTCTCTTCAACAGTACTTTCATTTGATGCCAAACTCGACCTAGGGTTACTTTGAATAATTTTGTTCAACTCTTCGTTTATTGTCATTTTTCTTAAAGCGTTCCCTTATTTTATTTCTATCTTGTATATACTGTACTGAGTTATTTTGGTTAGCTAGACTTACCTTCCCCAGACCAGAGGGATTTACGGATAAATACATTTTATAAATACAATATAGAAACACAGCAAAAATAAACAAAATAATAATACAATTGAGTTGTTTGACATTAACTTGTTTTGTGTGTTTTTTGTTTGTTATGGAAGTTTTATTACACAAATACGATTGTGGCCGTTACAATAACATTAAAACTTGAAATAAAGTTAAATAAGACAAGTTGGTAGACAGTCCGCTTCAAACTTCAAACACAATGCAGCAGTCACACTAAGTTATTCCCTTAAACCTTACAGTGTGGAGTTGACAACTGAACTACATTTCATAGTAACTCGATCGTCCATGGGCTGTCTTGGCTGTGTTAAGCTGTACAAGTATTGTACGTTATAATCAATTTACGTTATCGATATATGTAAGGAGAAGAAATATACACTATACCATGAGACACCCCTGCACGATTCTTGTGCCAGTCTCGTCAATCGCTGCGCTCGTGCTACCTCTGCTTTCGGCCTCATGTGAATAGTAGGATAAATATTAAAAGCAACACAACAAATTGAATATTTATAATTATTATGATGAACGGATATTTTTTCAATACGTGATAAAATGGTTTTAAAATTACACTAAAAAATACGTACTTTTTACATAATAATTAAACATAATAAAGAGAAACTGATGTTGTATGTATTCATACAAATACTATTGTGATAGAAAATCATTGGATCGTACAGGGTTACTGGGGTGGAGTAAAGTTATTTTTTTCTAACATATTCCCAACGTAATTGACCCTTGAGTTTTAAATTTAATTTAATTAAGCTGTCTTTTTATTCTACCTAAGGATGGCTGAATGTATCAGTATTACTGTAGCTTTCGTATGAGATGCAGAAAAGTAACTAATACTCAGAGTAACTATTATGTGATACAGACTAATATTATTATTTTTGTATTTCTAACATATATCATATTTGGGTTGAAAGGAAATGCTCTCATAACATATAATTAAGCTTCCTTTTTCAGAGTTTTTTTAAAGTTGTTATTTATTAAATGAATTCTTGTTGTCATTACAGTATTTATAATTGTTAAAAATAAGACAATTTAAACCAACAAAAACATTATTAGTGAGGCCTTTCAATAGCAAGGCTATCATCGTCAGACACATCACAAATAAATATACTTTATTATTTGATAATAAAGTATATTTATATATACTTACTTAATATACTTACTTGCTATCGAAAGGCCTCACTAATAACGTTTTTATTGGTTTAAATTGTCTTATTTTTAACAATTAATACAGAAAACCAATACAGCTCCATCTTCAACATATTACAGTATTTACTTTAGACATTTTTTATTTAAGGAATTTTCTGTCGTTCTTATTTTCATACTTAGGAACAAGTACTTAGGGCCTATACAAAAAAAAACCCCTTTATTTTTAGAATTTAATAATAGCTTACAACTCCTTTCTAGATGTCTATAAAATTTTATTCAATAAAAGTTTGAATATACTATCGTTAGAAGTGGTATTATAATGTATCGCCTTCATTAATTTTGAGAGGCCATTCCAGCAATACACCCCTGTAGCTGAATCACGTTTAGAGCCGTTACATTTCATTTTTTATATACCTAGGGATGGCTGAAAATATTAGTATTAGTTTTTCGTATTAGATGCAGAAAAGTAACTAATACTCAGAGTAACTAATAACCCAGACTAATATTAATATTTCTGTATTCCTGATATGAAGGGGTGAGAAGCCAAGGGGTACAAGTGACTTTTTGGTTTTTTCTGAGTTAACTTCAGAAACCTTATCCAAAGTGCATTAAAATGTTAGTGGCCAAGCGGTATAAGTACAACTCCGTCAAGTGCTGAGATCTAGCGGCAAACAGAACAACTACTGCCAGCAAGACCGGTTTTGGTTGGACGCCAAGGGATCCAAGTCACTTGTACCCCTTGGCATCCAACTGCCTGCAGACATTCCGCTCAGTAGTTTTGCTGTTCACATGGATCATCTACTGTAACTCCAGAAAATGTCCGAAGAAAGTATCCCAAGCCTTTTTGGAGGTCAGTTTATAAGTTTAATTGATTCTAGATAGTTCCTAAACTGTGTTATCATCACTAATTTGTAATAGTTTGCCTGGTTTATACTTTTAAAATATGAAGCTGACCTGTAAAGTTTTAAGGTTATGTTTTATACATTTAAAATTTAGTGTCAAAGTAATTTATTTGATTTCAAATGGTGATATAATTTGTATTATATACTGAGTTTTACTTCCAGATGACAGTGATGAAGATCCTTATTTCAATCCATTCAACGAAAACTCAAGCGACAGTTCCGAAGAGGGTGAGCCTAGCTTCTTAATTTTAATTCTCAATTGGAGATCATAAGCTTTTTGAGGTAGATTTGAGATGAAGGTTGAATTGTGAGACTACAAGATTGTAGTGATTTTACCCCAGGGTAAAAATTCTCTTGAATTTCAAGAGAAATACCGATTTGTGTAGTTAATTTTTTCCTCTTAAGGGTAGAAGCCACAAACGGATAATCCCAGATCCATAGGCCTAGTTGCCTAACAAAACCTCATGTCAAGCCAAAACAATTATCTAGAGATTCCAAGCGAACCCTTTTTCTATGAATGTTGGGTCTATATTATATTTTATAGAACATATATTATAAAGGAGCTATTGAACAATCGAGGTTAATACAAGATAGGCTAACTCTAATACCAGCCCTTAAAGTAGGCTTACAGTAGTTTAGAGCTTTCGTTGTAAAATAAACACGGTTTCTACATGAGTCTTTCGACAAACTAACGACTAAACCAACCATAATTATATTGATATTAAAATGTCAATGAACTCAATTATACCAGTTGTTGTTTAATTATAGGAGGAGTTGAAGGAGAAGAACAGGCCCCGGAGGTAGAGGAAGAAGAACCCCCTTCTAAGCGGACGAAGCACCCTGGAAGGAAAAGGACTAGACGAACGGAGACATGGAAAAGGACAAAATCTTCAAATCTACGAAATTTGGGGCAGGAATATACAGACCGAAAAGGTATTGTACACACAAAAAAAGAGCTTAAGCCTTTTAACCATCAATGTCTTTACAAATGTAATGACAAAATTGATGAGGAAACTAGACAAAAATTCTTTGACGATTACTGGGGATTGGGTAGCTGGGAGCTACAATCTTCTTTTTTGAACTCGGCTATTATTATAGGTGAGCCCAGTAGAAAGAAAAATGGCACAGTCCATGGTAAATCCTGTTCCTGTCAGTACCATCTAGGTAATGTCAGGGTTTGTAAAGAGTTCTTTTTAAAGACTTTAGATGTGTCCAACAAACGAGTAACTAATGTTGCTTCTAAGAAAAAAAATTCTGACACAGGAATATCCCCTCGAGACAAAAAAGGACGTAAAGTTCCTACCAATAAAACTGTCCAGGAAAAAACTGACTTGGTGAAGGAGCATATTGCTATGTTTCCAAGGTACTCCAGTCACTATTCTCGACAGCAAGCACCAAACAGAAAATACCTTGATACAAACCTAAACTTAAAAAGGATGTATGAATGCTACAAACTTGTCTGTGAAGAAAGGGGCGTGGAACCTACTACTTTATCTTATTACAGGCACATTTTTAACACCTGTTTCAATCTTTCTTTCCATCGACCACACACAGACACTTGTAATACTTGTGATAAGCTTCGAAATAACATTGAACACGGAGATCAAGAATCAAAGCAAGCTGCTATCACAGCTAAAGAATTTCACCTCCGTCAAGCTGAAAGTGCAAAAACCGAAATGGAGCACGCGAAAGAAGAAGTTAAAGGTGACCCAAGCCATGTGGCGATATGTTTTGACCTTCAAAAAATGTTGCCTACCCCAATACTAACTTGCACAAAGGTTTACTACTCCCGTCAACTTTGGACCTATAATTTCAACGTCCATGACATCGGTACTGATAATGCGTTCATGTTCATGTGGCATGAAGCACAAGCTTCTAGAGGGTGTGAAGAAGTTGCGTCCTGTTTGTCGCAGTTCATAAAATCATTGCCTCCAAACGTTACACACTTAACAGCTTTCAGTGATAACTGTGGGGGGCAAAAAAAAAGTCACATTACTGTGAAATTTTGGTTTCATGTAGTTAATACAACTAACATTGAGACAGTTGATTTGAAATTTCTGCTTACAACGCCTGTGACAGGGATTTTGGTAAAGTTGAAAATATGAAGAGAAACACGAAGAGGGGCGTTTATGTGCCTGATGATTGGGTGGAAATCATTGCAGGAGCCAGCAAGAAGTTCTTAGTAAAAAAGATGTCGGATGAAGATTTCATTTCCCTGGATACCATTCACAAGTACTTTGTGAAATCTGTGAAAGGTATAAGTAAGATGCAGTGGCTACGATTTAGGAAGGACCACCCTTGGACTTTGTTCTATAAAACTACCTTCAATAAAGACATGCCGTTTTCTGAATACAGCATGATAGCCAAAAACCCAGGAAGGGTTCCGACCCAACTGCCACAGTTGTCTAAAAAAATGGACAAAAAGAAAATTAAGGCCTCCAAGTTCAAAGATCTACTTAATCTACTCCAATTTGTACCTCCGATTCACCACAGATTTTACAGATCTCTAGACTACCAAGGAAATCCTCTGACACGACAGGGTCAATCAAACAATCAGACCAATGAGGATCAAGATGAAGATGACGTAGGATTGGAAAATGTGTACGACAGTGATTCAGAATGATTATTTAGGATAGAAGCTTACTTTTTGTAATACAGTTTGGTTTTAGTCTTATTAAGATGTTGTGATCTTAATTTATTCCCAACTTCACTTGGAAGCCAAGGAGTACAAGTAACACTTCTTATCATAAAGTAGCCAATAACATAAAAATTAAAATTCAAAAAATATGTTTTTTGCATCATGAGGTACCAGGCAGCAAAACTATGCAAACTTTACTCACAATGATAGTGCCTGTATTTGATTATATCAAATTAACTTTAAACTTAGTTTTCTCAAAATTCAATTTGAGTCACTTATACCCCTTGGCTTCTCATCCCTTCATATGATTCGGTAGTGCTGACTGTTGGCTGGTTTTTTTTAGTACAATCTGGGCACAAAACATATTATCCCCTACTATTCCTCATATACAGTATTACTATTAGTGTGAATGCAGAGATTCATTTTTACAGAATTATTAGTTAATATTTAAATACTTTTTTCTGATAAATGACACGGCTCCACGACCATTGAAAAAGTTCTAATATTTAGGTTAAATTAAAACTATTTGTGGTTTTACAGTTTTTTATGTTGTAATGCTGCAATTTTATTGAGTTTTATGTTAATAAACCTAATTTTAGGTGAACTATTATTGTAGAATGTTATTTTTTCCTTATTTGATCAAAATGTGTATCTTAATTGGTGCTATAACTTGCTATCAATATATTTCACAAATCACTAATATTAAAAAAACTACTAATATTACAGGTACATCACGACTAGAGGTATTTCTGTTGCTTTGACCTTATTAAATTGGTGTGATATGGTGACAAAATATTAATAATATTTAATAGTAGGTATTTACAACTAATATTTTTCTGTAACTAATACGAAAGTTACTAAAGAATCGAGCCATGCATACTTCTTCCTAGTTCGATAATTTTTGGGAGCACAGTTCATTTATGGGATTAAATATGTAGATAATTCCATAAA
Organism: Stictocephala bisonia; assembly: GCA_035578905.1. Lineage (NCBI taxonomy): Eukaryota > Metazoa > Arthropoda > Insecta > Hemiptera > Membracidae > Stictocephala > Stictocephala bisonia. The sequence goes on along the minus strand of JAQJVL010000976.1, from coordinate 63,112 downwards.
TTTGTACTACATGACATTAATTGTAGCACTATAATTAAACTTAATACTCATTCTTTAAAAGCTAAATTGAAAGTACTTTAATTAATCAGTCAATAACATTAAAATCGTTGTTTGTACTTAAAATACGTGTATAATTGTACTAACATATGACCCATTGTCGGTCGAATGAGTAACAGTTAACAGGTTTCTCAATATCTTGTATTGCTGTCTTAATAATTGTCCTTTGCAGAATAGTTTTATCAAATTCTGGGTCTTAAAAACCATTAATAATTAACATAAATAATTTTTTGTTCATTTCTAAGTCACCGATCGTAGAGATATGCGGGAGTATGAGGGGTGAATGAGTATGATGAGTGTAGATGAACAAGTGTAGTCATTGTTACTATTTGGGTTCGACTTAGCTCAGAAAGGACTATTTATAGCCTAATAAATAGCCTAATAGCAACTATGGGACCTACGGCTTTACATGGAATACGAACCACGTAGTTTAGGTCTGATTTTCAGCCACCCGACTGTCTGCCATTCGGTTGTCTTTCCAACACAACATACGAACCTTGACTACCTTCCAACATGACACCTCAGACTTCTCTAGTAGTATCCACGTCAATAACAACCATTGAGCGGTCACCGTGTCGGTATTAAGGGGACCGAGCATAGAACTTATCGCTCAACACTTTGTCACCAAGTAGCTGGGTTACAGCACTGTGCCACTAGTGTAATTACGTATTGAGGGAAATAAAAACAAACTATTGGACGTGTTAAAACACAAATTAATTACAAAATAAATTCAAAATATATAATTATTACGCTAATTGATTTTAATAAACCACATTTACCTTCCGTAGACCGCATCATTATGACATTAGTACATTTTGTAGTTTTATTGTAATAAATATATGTAATTTGACGTTCATTTCTGCAGTAATTTGTAGAGTAAATATTGTCATAATATGAATTCCATTGTAAAAAAGGCAATATGTAAAGTTATAATTTTGTGTAGTGGAGAACAAAAGGTATTACTTTTATAATTTATTGTGTGTTAGTATATACTTCTTGATTGTAATTAAAATAATTATTGAATAACAACGCCATGGAAAACTTTAAAACTTATATTTATATATTTTATACTGACGAGGCTTTGTAATCACTGTTTGTTTTATTTAAATTGTCTTCTAAAAAAGTACATGTAAACAACAATTTTTATTTGGACACTGTTCAAAATCAGTTATAATGTCAAGGAAGTAATATGAAAAAGTAATAATTATTACAATCGTAAAAGATGCATTTATTAGAATTTTATACGTTTTATGTTTTTACGAGTATCAATTTATATTATAATACAAATAATATATTCCATATAAATAAATAAGCCATCCTTGTTTATTTATTAAAAAATACTTTACATACATCATTGGTGTTAATTTTGGAGCTTCTAACAGTTTCAGGGCTTGAAGAATATAAAATTATAGGTTAAAAAATAAATATTACCATTTACACGTTTTATTTTTATTTTAATTACTTTGTACTACAAGAATTAGTAAAAGCAACACTTTATACTACAAGAATTATACTATCAATAGAGCCATGCACTTTGCATCCTGATCCATATAACAACATTGACGTATTAATAATCAAAATAAACCTTATTAAAGTTATATTGAAGTGATACGTTTCAATTTATAACGTTTTAACATGATCTTCCAAAAAGTGTATATTGAATTTTAAAGATTGTTCAGGTCACAATATAATGTTTTTTTAACAAATGGAGGCTTTCAAAATTATTTAAAAGTATATCTCCTGGTATTGATACTCCTCATAAACGTAGAATTGATTTGTGAAAAATAAGTTTTACTTGACATTTAACTTATGTTCCACGTGGTATACATTTTCTTAAAAAACTATTTTAAACATGATTTTACAACTCTAAGACAATTCTATCATAGGTATATTGACCTACCGATGCCTAATATATCTTCTTATCTCTGGTAAATCAGTATTAAATGGGTTTAGAACTCACAAGGTTTAATTTACATCTTTTGCTGTACGTTTACAATAGCACCTTTCCTTAAACTAAGGCTGGAAGCATTTCCTCCCTAACACATGAACATAACCCACCTCTTACATCTCTAATAATTAGAAAATTAATGTCAAGATCACATTTTTTCTAACACATAATTGTATAAATTTTTGTTGTAAATGCTATGTTTGTGTCATATTGGAATGGTATAAAAAAATGTTAGTCATTAAAAATTAAGTATTTTAAAACTATCATTATGTACATAGTCGATATAATGTACTATATTTACATAGTAGATATAATGTACTACATTTACATAGTCGATATGATGTACTATATTTACATAGTCGATATAATGTACTATATTTACATAGTCGATATGATGTACTATATTTACATAGTCGATATAATGTACTATATTTACATAGTCGATATAATGTACTATATTTACATAGTCGATATAATGTACTATATTTACATAGTCGATATAATGTACTATATTTACTTGGTCGATATAATGTACTATATTTACATGGTCGATATGATGTACTGTATTTACATAGTCGATATGATGTACTATATTTACATAGTCGGTATAATGTACTATATTTACATAGTCGATATAATGTACTATATTTACATAGTTGATATAATATACTATATTTACATAGTCGATATAATGTATTATATTTACATAGTCGATATAATGTACTATATTTACATAGTCGATATACTGTACTATATTTACATAGTCGATATAATGTACTATATTTCTTTCTATTTTTGAGAAAGGCGTTTCTTAATATATAATAATTTCTTAACCGAAAATTGTTTCTAAGAGTAATTTTGAGTCATTTGAACTTAACTTGGTTAGTTTCAACTTTGTACATGCAATGCCATTCGACCGCAGCTACCGCCATTACAACTGGAACAAACTACTTCCTAACGACAAGAGAACTCACAGGATGTAATACAAGGGATGACCTACTCTAGCTACGATCACCTTTTCAGGTCAATCAAAACTTAAGTTATGTTTCAGTTTCTTATTTAGTTTAACACACATGATGTAATTATGTTATGTCATAGGTATTTTTCACATGGATAACTTCGGATGATTTGTTGAAGTTGAGTGTAGAACTGTTGGCTTCAAGCTTGCCACATCTTAATTAATTTAGTAACTTAAGGCACTAATGCAACAATGTTATAAGAAAATGATCAACTCAAAAGATCTACGGTTAGATTTTAGGTTTTGGTTTGTCAATAAATTATAATATAGACGAAAATAAGCATAATATAAAAGTAAATCGTTTCCCAAAACCACTTTTAGAGAAAATTAAACCTATTTACTGTTTGAAATGCTTCAATAATGCTAATCCTAAATATGTTTCTATAAAATATTGCCATGAATGTTATAAATAATTAAGTATTTGATTAAAATTCTTGTTGTGAAAATTTATTTTATCAACATGGCTGTCTCTAATGGATAAGGAAAATACGACTCCGTGACATTTAATGGAGGAAGTTCATAATACTTCATACTTCCTACTTACTTTAATTGATCTACTTCAGTTTATAATTTACTTTTAGTGAAATGCCTGCTACGTCTGTATGTGAGGTACACAACTATCATTATATAAGTGAAGAAGTTACTGATTTAAATATCGAAATTTTATCTAAAGCCGTTTTTGTAAACTTAAAATATTGCATAAACAGCTTTAGTGCATGCAATGTAATTGCTTAAAAATATATAACGCATAAAAGATAACGATAATATATATATATATATATATATATATATATATATATATATATATATATATATATATATATGTAGACATGAAGATATGCCTTCTTTTATATGTCCTATAATAATTTCTATAATCACACAGCGTATTGAAGCACAGACTGAAGATATACTTTGAATGTGGAAAGAAAGCTAAAACTCAAAGCAAAGTGGCAGCTCTAATTTTAGCCGGCTTAGGTGGAGGTGAGCTGCCTAGCTACAAATCAGTATTAAGACTTTTCTGAATTTAGAACATCTTTTCTGTCTGAGAACTGTTGTGGTCTTAGCTTTCAAGGATACAATTATTTTCTTAGACTGTATAGAAGTAAAAGGTTGAGTTCAAGTTTGTACGGCTGAACATTTTAAAATCAGTGGAAGTAATAGTAATTTTAAATTTTTCATCCTAATTAGTTTTATGAATTGATTTCATTATGTGGTTCATATTTTTCTGTGAGCATAAAATATATTTATCATGAAGCATAGTAATATTTCAATCAAATACTATTGGACGTGGACGTATATAAATTACTCCTAAAATATTTTTTCATAGTGAAATCGGATATTTATTGAAAACAAAAGTAGCTTCATTGTAAATGCTGAACGAATTTTACCTAAAGTATTGTTGGCTATTTGCAAATTTATTTGTCATCTTCGATTAATTATCTTTTGTTATTAATTATTAGCCTGCTACTTATTATATTTGCAACACTTATTTATAAATAAAAAACTTATTTGTACTTTTTTTTATTTCTTTTTTATTAGAATCTTTATCTCTAATTTTATTACATACTCTCTGGTTTATTTATTGTTAATTGCATCTACTTATAAATTGTTGTACTGTTTATTAAATACGTATTTTTGTATGATTGTTAAATATTATTTATTGTATCTTAAGATGAAATTAGATTGTTGCTATAACTTTATATTATTATTTTGTATTTTCCTTGATCTTTCTTGTATGGGTGTTGTTTACTGTCGGAATAAATTGATAATTTTAAAATCCTATTCATGTAGCGTTGTAGTAAATTTTGGTAATTTTGAGTAACATTTTAACTAAAATAATATTAGTTTTATTGTAATTGAAACATGGAAACATTGTAAACTGAGGGATACAAAATTTGTTTGGAAAATATTCAAATCCATTAATCTTATTTCACAACCTTTATTCAAAGAGTTTCAGAAGGAATATTTTGTCATAAATACTGACCATTGGTAGTACAATCCAACGGTGATAGATCTCAATTAATGGTCAGGACTGGACAGTGTGGTCCATCAATTTCATCATCTACAGTGAGGTTAGTAACATATACGATCTGTACAGGCTCTAATTCCATACTTATCCTATTCATATACAAAGAACGTACCGATCAAACTATTCTATATAACATCTCTTTGTTTTATTTCAGGAAAAGGAAGAAAAAGTGTATATAGTATAAAAGAAAATTTTCAGGAATTGTCTAAAACTGGTATAGTATACAATTATTTATTTTACCTACATTCTGAAATCGATTTTACCAATTTATAAAATGATAGAAAATTAATTGTTGCACCTAACAAAGAGGTAGGTCTGCTTATGTCATATTGTGATGAGAAGCCAATTAATACAATAATATTTTCTCAGAAAAATAATTAGTGCGCTAAAATCTGTGTGTAATAGTATAAAGTCGGAGAAAATTGACCCAGAAAACTAATCCTTTGTAATATCCTTACAATATAATAAGAACAGTTTAACTTAATGTCAACAACAGTAGCCCATATTGTATCACTCTGCTGATAATTTACGGGTTTAAGTTGGTACTTATAGTTACTAAATAATTTAAAACCCGAATTTTCCCGTGTAAGTAGTAATTCAATTTTTATTGTTAAAATATAAGTAAATTAATTTTATTTAAAAAACTGTGTATGTTATTTTTATCTTTCTTTTCCAGAGTTAACGAAGAAGATATTATTAATATTATAATTGATAATAGAGAAATAGGCCAAATAGTTTATTGGTATGTATATTTTTACAATTATAAATTATAATTATTCTTATAGCTAAGTAATATGTTGATGAATAGTTAAAGAACTGAATAATAATTAAGTCATTAAGTTCATAACAATGAACCATCATTCAATAAATTTATTGATTATATTATTTAGTGTAAGTTATTTATGTTCTTAAATTTGTATTTTTGTTATAATCTTAGGAACAAATTGCAGTGTAATTATTGTTTTTAAAATTACTCGACGAAATTGCAGAGTGCTAGCAGACATTGGACCTAATCAAAAACCTCTAATTGAATTTAAAGAAAATCAATTATATATACGTTATGTCATAATGTAATTAGGCATACACCTATTTTGTAGCAATGTGTAGTAAAACAGGGTCCTTCAGTAAAAGAAGGACCGTGTTTTATTATTAGTCTCTTCGTGTGTAATGCATTGAACTGATTACGAACATAATCTATTATTTATGAAGCCGACAACATTTTTTGCAAAAGCGTTCGAGGCTTCTGGGAAAATTGAATCCTCTTTCCCCGGGGCAAACCAAAACCACTCAACTCATCGTTAGCCTCACCCCTCTCGTACAGTTCTAATTAGGCTCTATGTGGCTTCACTCTACAACGTTCAGTTTCTACTTTGTTATAGAAACATGTGAGTAATTTAATCAGATTACTCATTTAAAGTTTTTCAAATATCATTTTAATATATCGTATAGGGAAAAATATATTATATAATATGAATACAAAATTGTAATTATCGCTATGAAATAGGAGCCTGCCACAAGAAGAACGAATTCCCCAGATAGTTAACCAATTAATTAGCAGTTACTAGATTTTGTTTATTGTTCATTGTAACAATATAATATTTTACCTTATTTATGTATTTGTCAGTGTTTACTATCTAATAATCTCTTAGTTCATGTAATCCCAAATAATTGTATTTGTTTAAAGCCATTGTATTGCTTTTAAGATCATCATAGGACCTTTTTAGTCTTCTGGATTTTCTGTTGATGTCATTTTACAGTATGATTTCCAAGTATTATATCGTACTACGTTGTAAAGTAGCTCTGATTGTGAAAATATACATTCAGCTGTAGTTCTTTTATCTGTATTTGGCTTATTTGGTTGTCTTTGAGTATTTTTTGTTTTATTAGCTAGGTCACCATTAGTTAAATTAAGATCTTTCACGCCTTCCTGCAATCCTTTTAACCAATTTGATTTTGTCTTTAGTTTGCTCATAATATTGTTATGATTTGGTTTATTGCTATTATTTCATTATTAATTTTAGGCATCCTTATTAAATATATCCAAAGTACGATATCCTTTTCTTTCTCGTGTTATCTGAGATCGGTTCTATTCCCGATTTGTTTATTTATTCTAATTTTATTTGCTTTTTTAATATTTAAGGTGAATAACAATACACAGACTGATATTGGTTCCAAATAAATGTGTTTATTACAAATAATTCAGCTGGCAAACATAAGATAAACCCGTAACACTTCAGACTTAACCAGTAGTATATCGGGAATACTATACTAAAGCAATGACATTTATTTTTCCGGTAAGGTTAGTAAAGCACAAAGCCGCAAAAAGCGCTCAGTATATGGGTAGCTGCCGCGAGGGTGAAGGAGAACAACAAGCGTGTGTTGGCCATAAAGAAAAATAATCCCGCGCGAACTATCGTTAACCAATCAATGACTTACAATTACTTATAATATCCTTTCGATAACTGGAATTGCAAGATTAATAAATGGTTCCAAAGAATTGGCACACACTTTCCCTCATATTAAACACTAAAAAACTCATAACTTTGAAAATTACCGGTTTGATTCCCAATTATGTTTTTTGACATAACTCAAAAAGTAGTTTGAAATATTTTAGTAGACATTCGGTTTCTACTAAAATATTTTAAATTGTAAATCACATCTTTTCTGGAAGTTTAATTAAAATCATTGGAGCCGTTAGATAAATTCAATTTTTGTATGTTTTTTGCCCATAAAAAACCAACATTTATTTGAAATAAATAAAAACGGTCTGTAGATGTTGGCTAAGTAAACCTACATACTAAATTTCGTTAAAGTAGATCCATACGTTTGGTCTCTAGCGAAGTGCACATACACACAAACAGACATGCATATAGACAGACATCAAACCTAATTTTTTGGGTTCAGTGGACCCTAAAATGGATTTTTAGACCAAATTGTGAAAACATTTGTTTAACGATCACAATACTTTCTCTATGCTAACGCAGATGGTAGACAGTAAAAATAGTAGTTTTTAAGTTTTAACAGAAGTAAAAGGTTTTTAGACAATTTAAAATACTGTCAGAACTTAATAATGAAACAATTAGGTTTATATAATCAACTAAGAAATATAAGATGACATTATTTATGAAGAGTATCAACAACTGTTCGACATACAAGGTAAAAAATATAGGAGAATGAAGATAATTTGTACGTGAATACTGTGAAAAATATACGTGATTAGTGAATGCTACCCTTAATTTTATAGGTACATTTTGTCCGTAAAAATGCATTGAGTGAGTAAAGGCTATAGAAAGTTCTGTGAAGTACTTAATAAATATTTAGACTCTGAAGCAAACTTTAGCAAGTTTAGTGTTTTTGAAGTCATGATAAAAACTCCCATTGTTAGAAAGCGGTTCAAGTTTCTAACTTATACATGAGTGGGCATGGTTTGAGTAGGGACAACAAGGGAAGTTTAAACTAGACAAATCCATTTAAAAGTACAATTACAAAGCCAAGATGTAAATTTTATGTAGTTTTATTATTATTTTTCATAACTTGAAAAATTCTTAATTATAAGCCTATAGTTTTAAGTGGCTTTAAGTCACTTCCCCCCACTTTTTTTCTACAATTTACATTTAAAGTAAAGCCATTCATTATCTAGGTAGGTGATCTAAATTTTGAAGTATTATGGAATATTGGGATTAACCTGAGGTCCAAGATATAGGGAGTTAAGTTCTGAATTCATTATGAGAAGACAGTCATGCTACATGTCTATTACTGCATTTTCACCATAAAAAAAATGGTGTATTTAGAGTTCTAAGATTTGTGCAGTTTTCAACGAGAGAAATATTTAAAGTATTCTTCACCAATAATTAAAAATAAATAAATAAAAATAAAAAAAAACTAAATTTTGGAAACTGTACAACAATTTTGATATATTAAATACACAATTGTTTTCAGAGTGTGTTATTAGACAGACAATGTTAATACACATGTTGCATGACTGTCTTCTCATAAAGAATTCAGAAACTGACTCTCCTATATCTTGATCCACAGGTTACTCCCAATATTCCATAATACTTAAACCTGTATAATAAATGGCATAACTGAAAAACACTTAACATGTAAAATGTAAAAAAAAGGTGGTGAAGGAAATTTATAACCACCCTGTATATTAGCGCGATAAAAGCCGAAGCTGGGAAAATATAAGCAGCAAAGATAAATAACAGGAGAGTTCAATGATTTAAGTGACTCCATAAAAAAAAAAAAAAAAAAAAAAAAAAAAAAAAAAAAAAAAAAAACTAGGACCAAAAACTTAATATACTTACTATCTTAGATTAGACTATATTATCATGTAAAACGTTTTTGTAGACATTTCCGAATACTGAATGGATCCAAGGGATATATAGATGGTTAATTTTAGATAATACTAGATGCGAGTAATTGATTTTCCTTTAGAGCCTTGAGTCCAAAATGACTGGATAACTTGAAATCTAGGAAACGTTTAGCCAAGGAGGATGTAAATTTTCTAGTTAGAACATTTTCTAGTTAATTGTTATTGGTACTTAATGCACATAACAATTAATTAAAAGTAATTAATTTTCCAACATTGAAATGGAAAACACAATTATTCATTATTTTTATAGCAATCAACATATAACATGTTAGATTTTCAAAGTAGTATTTTACACACAAAAGAATATGTAAAAATAAAGGTACAATATTTTTATAGTACATCAATTTTCATAAACGTTTACCATCCTCAGAGAAAAAGAACTTTATTCAATCATTATTTTTTGAGTCTCTCGGGGCTGATAATGATTAACTTGGCTCACCAAAATTGGCTATAGTACAGAGAAGAAAGAAACAGATAAATTTTATTATAGCGCTTAATGTTTGTCGAGTTAATGTCACATGTAGGGCCAGCACCTTGTCAGTCTCTCCCCTTATCCCCCTCCCCAATCCTCAAGGATAAACAAAGTTATTAATATAATATAGATTGAAAAGGATTACATTAAATGTAATCTATTTGTAACTGCCAACGAGGTGGCCGTTACACATCTGTGTTTATTTTTTAACTTTGGCTATTGTAATAATGCAGTACTTACAGCAGCTGATATATTATTAATTCTGTGCTGTGTGACGTTCTTTTTTTTGTGGTGGCACTTGTTTTTGATCTTTTTGTTTATGTATGTATTACTGTGATGAACTCAAAGTATTTTAATTAAAAATACTTAAAGCAGTTAAATCTTGCTGACGGTAACAAGTCTTTTGTTATTTGAAGTATAGTAGGCCTATCTTAGATCATCTATTTCATAAAATAAAGGGAATAAATATTAAACTTAACCTATAGATGCCCGTACATCTTGTAAAAAGAAAATCTAGAGCTATGGCGATGGCAGACCCGTAAATCTAAGTGGCTTAGGTAGAGGTAAGCGGCTTAGCAACGAGTCTGGTTTGAAACTTATCTGAAATATTGATAAATTCTCAAACTTAAGCGATTTAGGAACGTAGCTTTAGTTACATAAACTAACGAGAATTACATGAATTAAACTGTTTGGACAGAAACACAAGTTTATTAGGTTTGTATTTTGGTTCATCACTGTATTATACTATTCCTATATAGTATTCTATTATCTTAAACACATTTTCTTTCATAATGGTTACTCTTGTTTATTGGTATTGATATATTTACTTATATCAAAATCCATATGTTTTAACTAATTTCAAAAATATATTTTTACTCACTACTAAATGATTAGAAATATTAATCATACAATTACACGTTCTACGATAGAGCAGGAGTTCTATAAAGTGCAATAGATTTAACAAAAATAATTTCCTTTTGACTGATTTTACAAATTAATTAATATCTTTAATATGTATGTTTTGTCCTTTGTCTGAAGTGTATTTGTGTACTTATGAAATTAAAGTAATTATGACAATATTTACTAGCTGTAGTCTGAGTGCTCAGTATTGTTGGAAGGACTACAAACTCTTTAAATTTTTAAAGAGTTTATTAACCTTACTAAATGTATTACAGTGACATCGTGATGACGTAATTATATCACACACTGATAACAGCCAGGGAAGGGAAGTAAATGATTTAGTTTAGTAAATTGATTCATCGCTTTATTAACAATGATGAAACCAAAAAGCTAGATTAATTAAATTCAACACTTTTTATAAGAAAATTAGTTATATTTATTATTTTACTGGTTTATAAATGTAAAAACAATAATAAAACACCCAATTTTATTTTTAACTAGAATTTATTTGGTTCATTAAATTAGATAACATTGCTTTGGGGTAGTTTATGTGAAAAAAACAAGAAAAATTGATTTTACTGAAATATTTGTGTTTAATAAATGTCACGATTGCAATGTTTATTAATCAAAATTTAAAATCTAAAAAAGTAAAAGATTAAAATGCATAAGCTTCAGAACATGAGAATGAATGCACCTTAAATCCCCGGTGCAAACCAACAACCCTCTCAACTCATCGTTAGCCTCGCTGGCAGTTCTAGTTAGTTTTACATATGGCTGGCTTTCCGGGTTTATGTTTATTTTTCACTATACCAACATGAAAAATATATAATTTTCGACTGTGAAAATACTTCTAACTAAAAATTAGTAAGATCATTACATACTAAAATACTATTTTATTAATCTCTTTTACACATTTATAGTTTCACTATTATTTAAACATAAATAACTATGCATTTTCTAGACGCTTCTGAAAATATGATTTCTTGTCTAAAAAGTGGTGAAATAAGAGTTTATATTTCGTGAGAAAGTTGATTTGAGCCACGGATAACTGATCGAAAAATTAGTTTTATGTGATTGTAAAAAACAACTTTTTAAAAATTGGCATTGTATACATTTTTAATTTTACTTTTAAATTTACTTTTTTAATGCTGAATAAGAATATTTAATTTTTTTAGTAAAATTATTTTTTTGTGCAAAAAATATTTACTGGTTTACACTTGTTTACTTACCTAATTGAACATAATCAAACCTATCCTAACTGTCTATTTATTTAAAAAACATGCAAAATTTACATTAAAATTGAGAGTGAAGCCTCTGGGACGGCCTGCCGGCGGTCACTCCCTCTGCTGGGGAAATTTAGAATTTGTTATTTGTGTTTAGTAATAGCTTCTATTATCATTGTGCATATGGCTACCATTAGGGATTTGTCAAAAAATTATTTTTCTGCGATATCTCACGAAATAATTCTCGTAGACCAAAATAGTTTTCAAAGTTGTATTCAGCAAGAAAAACTCTATCAAATTAAAACAAAGATGAAGATAAATCACGAAAAATAACGGATATAGAAAAAATGTATATTTTCATTAATTTTACGTAATAAAATGTAATTTTCTCCGAGTAAACAGTGTTTTCCCAGAAAATATAGAATTGATTTTACCCACTGGTGATAAAAAAGTGAAGATTGATGAAGTGTCTACAAACGGCGTAAATTAATATTAGGCGTTACGGAATCAATACATTGTAGAGGTAAATGGTAAATTAATAAAAAAAAGTTATCATGGGATGTTATTTACATATGTTTTTTATTGAAAGCATCCATAACAAGTAGGAGTTAATACAGTCACCATCTCATAACTTTACGTATCATAAACAAAATCTAAATTTTTAACAAACCAAAGCTAATGTAATATAAATTATGCTAATAGTACGCAATTATTTATATTGCAGTAATAGTGAATAAAGACGTTAAAACTTCTGCATTGACAATTTATCTGTATTCAGTGAAGCATGACTAACAATAATGACTTATAAAACGTAGAAAATTATCAGATACTTAAGGATAATAAATCCAGCTTTACAAAATCAATCATAATACTATTATTTTGCAATTTTTGCACATAAGCTTTACTGATTTTACGCTATAAGACGTTTTAATAGTTTCCACTAAAACTTAAAATGATAATTATTTTATAAATTTTGAAGTTGGTTAAACTATCATTGTAAAATTAATTACTGCTATCAATTCGAGTACAGTTTTGTCTCCTTAAAAAAAAAAAAAAAAAAAAAAAAAAAAAAAATAAAAGGTGGAATCCGAACCACGTAATATTGGTGTGATTTTCAGCTATTTGACAAGCTTTATACTCACCTCTCTTTCTACACAAAATCCGGACCCTGACAGCCACCCAACATGAACATACCAGACTATCACCTTCAATCTCCACAGAACTTCGCCCCCAAGTAGCTGGATTACAGCATTGCACCTCCAGTACTGACTTCATTGATTACAGTCAGTGAAAGTGAAGGAAATGGTTTTTTAGAGACATACGAGGGTTGTTGTTGATACCTCCTTTTGTTAACAATGATAAAACCAAAAGGATACGTTTTTATTAAATTAAATATAAAATGTGTTATAAGATAATTAGTTATAATTACTACCTGACTCGTTTATAATTGTTAAACAAATATCAAAAAAACTAATTTTTATTTTTCAATTAGGATTTATTTTGGTCATTAACATTGTTTTGAGGTAGGTTATGGGAAAAAATTAAGAAAAAAATACTTTACTGAAGTGTTTGTGATAATTAAATGTCGATTGTAGTTTGTATGAATCAAATTACATAACTCTAGCATCATGTAGAACATTATTGGTGAAACCTTTACAAAGTGACGTCAGATAACGTGGCCTGATGTTCTACAAAGACAGTAATGGCGTGGAAGCAGGGTCTCACGTTACGTCACGTGTCTGAATACGTGTGTTTGGTGTGAGTTGGGAGGGGTGATTGTATCTCTTCTTTGATTCCTCCTATCTTTTGTGCTACATTTTGTGATATCACAAATAACTTTATTTTTATTTCTGTTAAGTAAATAAAGAGCAAATATGAAGATGAAATAAAAAAATGACAAGCTTATATTAAACAATTTTTTATGAATTAAGGTTTTAAATGTTACCTCTTTGTACTGTTTGATATATAGAGTGAGTGTGTCGAAAATACTGTACATTTTTAAGTTACTAGACATTTTAATTAGGAATCAACATGAATAATCTTGTTGTTGTTAAATACATAAATGTAATTTCGTGTTATACCACAGTAAATATTTATAATTTAAAGGTTATATTTCAAAGTTTATCAATATCTAATGTGTAAGATTCAATTATAGTACTGTAAAAGTTAAGGTGTTTGTAGAAATGAGATAATAAACAAGATTACAAAATGAAAAAAAAATATTTGTGCTTTACTGAACTTAAGTTTTATATGATGTTTTAATGATTGTAAACCCTACTAAAACTTGCCATGATAACTACGAAAGTAAGGTTTTAAGTTTTTTAATATACATAGTCATCGTTAAACGAATTATTTTTATACGTTTAAATACAGTTAATTATGGTATCATTAAAAAAAAAAATCAGTCAATAGTACTAGTACATAGTAAAAAAAATAAATAAAAAAATAAAAAAAGTCACTAGTTCATGTTTAGTTTAGAAGAATATATCTTTGATATAAATATTAAAACTCTATCTTATCACAGTAGTACATGCCATTACCGTCCATGCGAGTGTGTTCGTGAAATAAAACCTGTTTAAACAAATTCAGTTGTATTATTTTATCTCTTCTAGAAAATATGTTCCAATAGACAAAATATTGATTACAGTTAACTAAAATTTTCCATTAAAACCAAAAATAGTTTGTTAAAATATAAAATTCATTAAACTTATTTTTATCGATTCGTCTGAAAAGTATTATTTATTATTGTTATCACATAGTTTTTCAGCTGAGCTAAAAATTGTATCAAAGCGCTATAGAGCCTGCAGAGCTATGGGTTAGCGATCAAAGTCAAAACATTTATTTCAGTCTGTTGAATTTCTTAGGAAGCACAACATACGAGTCTTAGGAGCAAATAGTGTTCATATTTTTTCTTTCCTTTCCACTACATCTGTTTTGTAGTAAATATATAGTCACAGTATATTAATGAAATTTGTATATAAACTCTTTTCAAAATGAAGTTAATTTAATACTAGTAATATTTTCAATAAAAAAGGTTGCTTTTTGAAAATGTATTACTATAACATAGTTGTCAAGATGCTACATAGTTATTTCCTTGTTATTGTTATAGTTATTATATTGTAACACCTGCATCTACCTGCTTTACTCTGTTATTGTATCGTGTTTGGTACTCATAGTTATCTTACTCTTAATTTTTAAGTTACTGCAACATTTCTAATGTTTTCACTCATTGTTTTAAGATTAAGTTGTTAGTTAGTATCTTTATAATAATTGTAAAATAGAGACATGTCCGTTGGAAATAAAATAAAAAATTAAATAACATGTTATAGTTAAACATTTGCATTGACGTAAATTAAATTTAATCCTATATGAACAGAATTGTATGTTTAGGATTAGTACTATTTAAAATAACAACACTAGTACAAATTAAGTTCCAAGTGCTTAATTTGTATTGGCTTCTTTGTGAGGATACACCAATCGCATATACGTGTTCTGAAGATTGTAGGTGATAGGTTCTATGCTCGCTCCTCTTAATTCCAACACGGCGTCCCCTTAATGATTGCCATCGAAGTGAATACTACTAGATAAATTGTGGTATCCATGTTGGATGGTAGTCAAGGCTCATATGCTGTATGGGGAAGAGAATTGATTGTCAGGCTTGTCAGTTAGCTGAAAATCACACCAACACTACGCAGTTCGGATTCCACGTAAAGCTGTAGGTCTCTTAGTTTCCGTGGCTATTATTATTATTAATAAATAGCTCTTTCTGAGGAATAGTCGACCTTAGTTAGATGATGAGTACATCGATCATCTACACTCATCACACTCATTCGCCCCTCATATTCACCCATATCTTGACGATAGGCGTCTTATGAATGAATAATAAATATATTAATCTTACAAGGATTTAACTTCCATTATTTGCACAGAAAAATCCATCATATTCACATACTAGGATATATTATTAAATATAGAATCACATTTTATGAGTATTTAAAATGTTATGGTATTTTTGTTGTGTGAAGTTTACCCAACGTGTGTGAAGAGCCAATATAAAGGATGGTAGATCTGTTAAAGGATTTATCGGCTTATACGCCGAAGCCTTCGTTTTCCCCAGCCCACTGTAATATCCATTAATGGAGGAGCTCAGATTCCAGAATGATATTTTCCTTATCAAAAAGTATTTCTGTAGGTTTTAAATTCAACAAATACTGTTTTCAATTCAAAGCCAAATACCACTAACTGACTCACTCACTAACTCGCCACGAAATCTCAATAATCATCGAACGGATTTACGGAAAAATACGAACGGAAATTTTGAAGGAAGTTAGCTTTAGTATCGAAAGGACCTTCTAAGAAAGGATTTTTCGAAATTCTATTCCTAAGAGGTAAAAACAGCCCCTCAACATTTCCCTTTTTCTATTGGATTGCTTTTAGTAAACTAATAACAGCTGTTTTGTAAATAAATAAATATGGTTATTTTTTATGCTTGACATTATCCTATTGATGCATTAAGAATTTACTCTTCAGCTGTTAAACAATAACAAATGGAATGAACACATTTAAAATAGGCTAAATAATACCACATTTGGTATTTATACTAATAAATATGTAGCAACATAAGTAGTGAGGTTAAGATACTGTAGATAAATTTAATATTGTGATTACACGTTGTATAGTTAATCTACTTTTATTTGTAGTCAAAAGTCACATGCCGAGGCCGAAGGCCGAGTATTATCGAGCACAGTGAGCGTCAGGGTTGGCACGTGAATCGTACAGGAGTGTCCCCTGTTATTTTATTAATTTATCAATAGAAACAATTACGATGTTTAAAAGCGTCCTTGATATTTAAAAATATCTAGTAAACTGTTTAACCAAATTAATATCCGTAACTTGTTTTATTATTAAGTTATTTTGCCATTGAAATATATTTACATTAATTGAGAGGATTTTCAGGAATATAACAATTTGACAGGTCGCCACTATCTAGGATTCTCTACTCCTTATTACGTGACGCTGTGTTTGTAAGCGCAACTCCTCCCTTATTTCTAATCCAAATTAATCGGTTGAGGTGTCAAAAATCTGCCTCTGTTCGTAGTTGTGCATTAAGGTCTTAATTCTTCAATATTTTCACCCTGAAGACTACGGGAACCCTCAAAGTATGTTTTTCGCTCATAAGAATAACATTGAGAGAGATTTAAATGAATGTATTACTATTCGAAAGAAATTATTTAGTTTTTCATTTGCTGGAGTTTTGAGTAGGAAACTTTATATTTGTTTTTCAGTTCATCATCGAATTAAAAATGATTAAGTGTACATAAAAAAAAAAAAAAAACATAAAACAACACATTATTAATGTACTATTAAAATCAATAAATCTAAAAATATACAGTATTATTATTCAAATATAAAACTAATAGAACCACGAGAATCACAGGCACCTTATATAAATAGGTATACCTGTAGTTTCTCTCTGCCCACACTGGTTTCGTGCTTCCTGAATGAACTCTCTTTTGCCAGACTCAATATATTCAGTTATTTTCTTCTACCCTTTAGAATATCCCTTCTATCAATGGGTTTATGCTTGCATGTGTTCCTGTTGGTTTTTGTAATATCTGCTACATTAAGGTCTTTCATGCAGCAATCCAATTATTTGTTTTTTATTTGTCCTTACTTCTTTTTTAAAAATACAGTTACCCTTGTAGGTATTTATCATGAAGTCGTATACAATAGGCCATCTGGGAAGGATCTAATAAGTATATAAATAGTAATTTTTTTAAAATTATTTTGAAATGCTACATAACAGACAGCAACAAATTTTTTTTAATAAAAGGAGAAGCCGACCTCCTTCTTAACCTTACTCTGCCCATCCTTCATAGACTATTGATCTGTGCGATGAACTTATTCAGACAGAGTAAGGGGGTGAGCTAGTACATTAGAAGGTGAATATTACTGATATATGTTCCAGTCTAGGCCGGATTCGAACTAGCGCTATCTCTAACCCAAGCTCAAAGTCGTGACGTCTTAGACCGCTCGGCCACCGGCTCGTCCATTACAATGCAGCATTAATTATATTAATAAAATAACAACCGAGGTTCAATTGTGTTTATGCATAATAGTATTAATAGTCTATCAGTCTTTTAAAAACTTCAAATCGCATGCACTATATCATAACATTGCTCAACAGGCAAACAGCAATAAATTAAAGTAACATATAACACACAAGAACATGCAAAACACAACAATATAAGCTATAATAGAAGTAATATGACACCATGCATTGATATTTAACGATGATCATTAATAATAGTAGCAATAAAAATATTAACAGTAGAAAAAATATTATATAAATTCATTCAAAAATAAACAAACAGATGAACTTAATATGATTACAAAAATACTATAGAAATTAATTATATAAACTAACAACAACAATCAACAATAATAAGATAGTAATTAATAATTTTAATAATAATGATATAGAACTGTGAACAATTAATAATATTCATTCCATTTTGATTCAAAACATGTAGAGTCGTAAACTTTGAATTCAATCCACAACGTTGTGAAACAGGAAACTTATGTATTAAAATTTTTAGGATTAGTCATAAAACATTTTGTTCTTAAATATTAAAATTTTACTTTTACACAACGTTATTCAGTAAAGTTCTCAATAAATTTATAAATTTAATTGCTAAAACACTATGGTAAATACATAAGTACTTATATGTACTTTTAAACGTTGTCCTAAGGTTTTAAAATTAATTTCTATACAACATAACACTATAAAATACCACAAATGTTTAACTGTCTAGTTCCAAGCTTCATTTAGGACCGTAGTCGTAAATCATACGATGGCATTGACCTAAATTTAACAAGGTGAAGTAATAAAGTGGTTACTTTTCTCAAAGAGTTCCAGATATACTCCTTCCCATACAAATGAGAAAATTCCTTTATTCTACTGTAACAGGAGTTCATACACAGAGTCGTGACGTACCTGAATCACATGTGAATGACCTAGTTTTCTTCCTTTATTCTACTGTAACAGGAGTTCATACACAGAGTCGTGACGTACCTGAATCCCTTGTGAATGACCTAGTTTTCTTCCTAACTTGATTATGTTGCATTTTCTCTGCGGTTTGACTATAGATGGTTTTTCCTATTTCTGTACTCTCACAATATTATTGCAAAACCTCTTTAAATCTAATTTCTATGGATTGAGGCAGAAATATCACACCGTGAGCCACACTACTATAACAAATATTTTAAATATATTAAATCGTTTACTAACTAATGAATAGTAAGCCTAGTACATTTGTAATGAAATAAGTAATACAATTAAAATTATGTGCCATAGTATGGCTCCCAAATTGTTTTTAAAACGATGGGGATTGTTTTATTTATTGGGGTTTGTAATATACCACAACATAAATCATACAAATTTCGTTTCTTATAAAAAATCTTAATAAAATAGCAAGTAGTTCATTTTAAAAATAAAGAAAGTGGTTTCTAAAAACTGTTGTCTCACGTTCAAGTAAGGGAGTTTTGAAAATAAAACTGCAGTATTTGCTATTCAAGATTGGCTATACAAAATAAAACATAATAAATACAGAATTAAAAATTATATTTTACCTTGTAGGAGTCCGCACGTATGAAATAGCATGACGTGATGAAATATGCTTGATTTTAATTCTGCAAATAATATATTGAAAATATTTGTAAATAAATATGCCTGTTTATTTTTAATTTTTATATAATTTTATAGGTATTTATAATAATAAATAGTTGTCTGTACTATTTTACCGTATACTATATAATATCTATAAATAAACATACAATAAAAACCAAATACATTTCAAGTGAAATAAACACACGCTGGCTGCATAAACATACGAGGTGAAATGGGTGCTCCCGGAGTAAAGTGCTTTTAATTGCATCATATTGTAGTGGATGCATGCACTTTGTTGTTGTGGCAACAACGATTCCCACGTGTAGTTTTAATATCTCCCTAATGAACATGTGTTCATATTGATGATAAGTTTCAATTTAGGTTTCAGTTCATTTTTAGATATTTTCTTGTAAAGTGTCCTATGACACCAATGTAACTTAATCAATGAATCAAAATTATTCGACGAGAATCTATGTATGTATCATTTTGTAAGTTGATCGGACAACGAATATAATATACATTGATTAGATTCGTTTAGAACCTTAAAAGCTAAATATGGCGGGGAAATATCACATATGTAAAAAATATCCTGGACTACATCTCGTGGACTTAAATAATCCAATGATCACTAACAATGCTTTTATTGATATATTAATGTAGTAGCTCTTTTCTTTATCTTTTTTTCTAAAATCTGCGTATTTAAAAAAAAATTTAAAACCATATAAAAAAAGATTGTAAACAAAAACAATAGCTAATATTTGTTCTTATGCTATTCAGAGGGCGCACCACTACTGCACACTAAAATTCAGGTAGTCACCGATGATATTGCGCACTTGCCGCCTCTCGGACTCACCTCTATTGCGCACCTACCATTCCGAGAACTCCTATGTGTGGTTAAGCAAAGGTAAAAATTAATAACAACTGATTAGTCAACACACATTTATTGGCGCTGAACTCGGGGAGTTCTTGTAAACTAAAAATTTAGTGATTGGTAAATCACATCAACAAACGACTGATTTATTTATTTAGCTGCCCAATCTTCTGTTGAGGAAGTCCCTTTTCTAACAAGTTCTAGTTCAGATTTCGGGAACTTAGTTAGTATTTAGCCACACATATGTGTCTGCTCGCATGGATTTTAGGCACCTTAAAAATAGATAACTAATTGAATGCAGTGAGCTCTTCTTGTTAGACCGCATTATTGTTGTGATTGTAGACTTCAATTATTTATTGGCATGTTCCAAATACGAGTAAAAATTTGTAATCCTACGTTACAGTGAAATAGTTATTTTAGTATGAGAAAAAATGCGTATAAAGTGACAACAACTAATTAATTTCCCAGAAACCTTTTGTGTATCACCTTATTGTCTATCTTTTTAAAACATTCAATTTAATAAAAAAAACGTAATCAAATCAAGTGAAATCTATAAAAAATATATCGTTTTTACAGTGCCTCCCCATTATCAGGCCCACACATTGTTGATTAATGCAATGCTATTGCATATGTTACACGATTAAATAAGAAATATATTTTACCATAAATATGTTTATACTAGTTGTAAATTAGTTTATAATTATAATATGTATTACAGTATAATCATTCCAGAAAAAAATATAAAAATCATTTTCATTCTTATGTTCATGAAATATTTTCTATTCAATACCAATAAACTAATTATTCGTAGGAAGTTCAGCCATATTTTTAAATAAGATGTACAATATTATTAAACTGCTTTATCAATGAAACAAGGATCAAATCGTGTGTGACAGATCGAAATTCTAAAACCAATTTGTGTGGCACATTTTCGGGACGACTAGTACGCTAAGGTACTGTAGTGTTATTAATTTTTCATAAAATACATTTTAATTTCTTTCTATTGCAAGGCCTATATAGTTATTACCACATTCCAAGAATCGCCTTGGTTACACAACATATAGAATAACTTGTCATCACAATTTGTTTCATATCCCTATTAAAAAAAAATATTATTTATTAGCCAACAATATATTAAGCAAAGCCAACTTTAAATTTTGTTTGAAATAAAAATAATTCACTTATGTAAACTCACAGTACAACATTTCACTCAATAAGAATTAAGGATAATCTGTTGTCCCGTGCCAAATTTCATCACATTTAAATAAAATATACACAAAAATAATTTTAAAAGATTAATTAAAATATTTTATCTATTAATCCCGAACATCGTACGTTATTATTATATCTAAGAGTATGCAGAAGAATATTTGTTCTGTTTTCAACGGGAAGTATTGAGCAAGTTCATACTCATGCTCGTTATTGTAGTGTAAGCAGAGAGGGGTGAAAATAACAAAACAGAACACGGGCTATATTTGTCATACCGCAACAAGCCAAGGGAGAGTTTAAAGTTGGGTTATAAAAGCCTTCTCGCAGAGGATGAACATTCTCGAAGTACGCATGCGCGAGGAACCTTTTCTTTAGATCTGCGACGAGCAGAATGTAGCACTTTATTCAACAGTTACAAAGAATAAACAGTTTAGTCAATGTCCACCATTCTTTTAATCTCTCGGTTACGGAACTGAACCAACTAACAACACATTCAAAACATCAGATTAAATGCCTGTCCCGGAATATTTTGTTCTTATACCAAACCAATTAATTGATCTAATCTTAACATCACGAGATATCGCTTCTTTTTCTGGTTGCTTGCTAAGTGAATTTCATTGTACCTCAAAACGAATAAAATACAGTAGGATATGTTTATTTTAATTTTTAAATTTAAATATATGATTACTTAATCTAAGTTATGTTTATTGTAAGAGACAAAACTGGATAGGCTATTTTTAGGGGAAAAAATTAATACGTAGTAATGGATTTAACTATGAATAGCTTGAACATTTCTTTTTCAAAGTAAATCTTATGAAAGGAAACATTAATTTAACGATATATCCATTGACAATACTGAAAATTCTTCTGTAGCCCTTTCTTTACAATAGGCTTGCACAGCCTATATGCCTTGTAATAAGTTTGTGGATTGTTTATGAATGAAAATATGAAAACGATTACAAAATACCTCCAAAACTAAAGAGTCAAACAAACTACCCCACCACTTTACGGTTCTGCCGTTGTGACTGTAATTAAAGTAACTATTACGAAAGTTTACAAAGAACTGTTTACTCTCAAGTCCTTAGGGTTGCGTAGTAACGATTATATTTCAAGTCACAGTTACATGGAACAGGTTCCTCGCGCATGCGTACTTCGAGAATGTACATCATCCTACGAGAAGGCCATAGGTTAAGGACGCTGATGTTCTAAAAATGAACCTGTGTCGTTCATACAAATGGAATAAGTGACAAATTCCAGAGCTATTACGGTGGACGCTGAGGACTGAGATACCTGCTGGGGTCAAGTGTGCAATAGCGGCGAGGAATCTTTTTGGGAATTAAGGTTTGGTGCGCAATATCCGTGCACCGTTTTTAGAGTTCTCCTGCTGCTAATGGAGTCATAATTCACAAAACGACGCAAAAGGCTGGGTTTTAACTAGCGGAGGGAGTAACGGGGTTTGGCACGCGAAACGTGCAGTTTTGTCCCCCACTGTCGGCGCAGAAATTATGTGCACCCGAGTTTGAATGTTGTTTTTCAATAAACAAAGAGGCCTAGGAAAACTCCAATCATACCATTGTTTCCCTTGTTTAATTGTGCGTTAGAAAATATGAATTTCAAAATTGTATTAAAAGTTCTAATAGTTTTTATCTATGACGGAACAAAAAAGTACCCGAACTTTTTATAGTTTTCACTGTACATCAAATCTACATAGTTATTACTAAAAAAACTCGTTCATGTAGCGTATTTATATAACGTTGTTGATAGGAATGTTTTGTATACATTTTTGAAAATTTAGACTTTTAATTTAATAAGAAAAAAAGGTTCTTGTCAATTATATAACATTGTTTTCTTTGTTTCAGAGGTCGTAAAATTAATTATTTGGTTTGGTTGTAATCCTTATTACATTTATAGTTACGATAAACTATTTTTATTTATGTAAGAAAATGCAGTGATTTAAAATAAATTTAAATCAATTTAAATGTATAAATTTAAAGATATTTTAAATTAATTTAAATCGATTTATATTCACTACATTTACTTACAGATATGAAAATAATTTATAGTAACAATACATGTAATAAGTATTACAACAAGACCAGATAATTAATTTTACGACCTCTAGAAACAAAAAACATCGTTTCAGGTAATTGATAAGAACTTTTTTCTTGATAGGATACAATTCTAAAAAATTATAATACTTATAAGAAACATTTCTATCAACCGCTTATTATAATACAAATGCGCTACATGAACGGGTCTTTGAATAATAAACGTGTAAATGTGATGTACATTGAAAACTAGTTAAAATTCCGGTACTTTTTTGTTCCAACTAAGTAAAATATTATTAGAACTTATATTAAAATCTTGAAATTCATATTTCATATCAAACAATTGAACAAGGAAAACAATGGCATGATTGGAGTTTTCATAGTCCCCTTGGTTTACTATAAAATAGCCTTCAAACTCAGGGGCATACAATTTCTGCGCCACCAGTAACCCATGTTTTATTTATGTTTTCTTAAATTATACAACAAGCTTTTTATAATCATTATAATACTAATAGTGATATGATCTTTATCTAACTAAAAAGAAGTAACAAAAAATAGTATTTGTTGTTGTTGTTGTAAAAAAAAATACTAAAATTTATTAATTTGTACATTAAAAACCATCTGGCGCATTTAATTAAAATTATTTCAGGTTAGGTAGATTAATTAATCTGCTGAGCAAGTAGTGAAATTGCTTCAGCGCTGAGAGGGGCGGAGTTTATGTACATAAGGATGTCACAGTAGTAGCAAATTGTCTAACAATTAACATTTACATTATTCTGTATATTTTGAGAAGTAATTCATATACTTATCCTAGTAGTTTTCTCGATATTCGATATATTTAAAAATTTTTGAACGAAATGAAAAAAATTGACTTTGAGCTTATAGTTTTTTACAAGACGATTTATATTTTTAGTTTCTATGATGTTCAAATGTTTGTACAAGAAATGAAGTTTTGTAATTCCAATGCATGATTTTTTTTTCATTTTTCATTCGGTTACAGCTCATTCCGGTGGGAAATTCTCCAAAGTATTTATAAAAATCAAAAAGTATTATTTTTTGTTCATACAGATTGAATAAATTTAATTTTATATTATTTTGTCATATGTTAAAAATGACATTTAAAAGGAATAAAAGCCGTATTTTTTGGAACTATTGAACAACTCGAAAGTTACATAAGTCTGAAGTACTAGAGTTCAGTTTCTAATCACTCTTTGAGGGCCAATAATTAAATGATGTATCATAGTAAAAATTTAATTTTCTAAGCCATGTGTTAAACAAAATTCATGGAATAATTATATTTATATGAGCTTGAAGGGACGTAATTGAAAAACTTTATTGTATTCCGTAACTTAATAGAAAAAATTACAAAAGAATAAAACAATTCATTTGATATTAATGGCGATTTTAATACAAATTAAATTTTACAACTGACAAAAACATAAATAAGCTTGAGGAGTATTATGGAATTGGATAATGGATAATTAAATATTTTATTTATGACGAATTAAGTTATTATTACATCGTAAACAAATGAATAAAAGTGTCCAGGAAAATACTTTATGAAATATCTAGTAAATTTTCTCAGGAATCCATTTTTTTATATTTGTTACGTTATCAGACTTTGAGACAAAGTTGCTACACTTTACTGATTAAAAATTTAATCTAAAGCACTTAATTTAATCTAAAAGACTGTAAATGTTTTTTTAAATAGGCGATATTGTAAAGTATTAAAAAATAAAATATTTTTTTCTCAAATGTTTAAGTTTAAGAAATACATTTTATGCAATAGCTTCCTTTTAGTATTTCTTCTTGAAACGGTTTTTTTTTTAATACGTTGATTGAACAGTTTGAAGCATAGATAAAAAGAAACAGAGGTAGCTTTCTTATGGCAGTAGTAACGCCTCAGTAGCAGTTACTATTAATTCCATTGGCCTTGACCGGAGGGTTCCGACGTTACACAAGATAACGGAGTCAAGCAACATCCAGCTTGGCTGTTCCTAGGATGGGTGACCGTCTGAGCGATCCCGTCCTTGAACGCAGCCCACCTGCCCGGTCACTGGTGGTGGTCCGGAAGTCACCCTTACGCCGTTAGTCCCCAGGTTAAGTGTTAGCCAACGGGGGACTATCTTCGTAGCCATAACTTCACCTGGTAAAACTGGATGATCTTTAACTTTAACTAATGTAAATCTTTATAAATATCTTGTAATAATTACTTGTATATCCTTGTAGATCTAGAAGGTAGCAAGGGGAGGGACTAATGACGGTGCTGGCCCTGTCATCCAAACACAGAGAACTGGAGATGTAATTTCTTGACACCCCAACTTTCTATAGCTCGGCACATTTTCATCACACTATTAGATGTTACCCCATTTCTTCCTTCTCTGTGGTTTACAGCTAATGGCAGAGTTTATATAATATGCACTTTCAGTCTAGAAATTGATGTTAAATTTGTTGGGTCTAGTCTTAGTTACTCTGGAACCCACATTTCAGGAGAATCGTTTTAGGTCTGCTACCTTCACCTTATTCA
The DNA here is from genome assembly GCA_035578905.1 of Stictocephala bisonia. NCBI lineage: Eukaryota > Metazoa > Arthropoda > Insecta > Hemiptera > Membracidae > Stictocephala > Stictocephala bisonia. The sequence continues at coordinate 36,766 of JAQJVL010000976.1, read as the reverse complement.
GTGTGCTATTCTGACGAGTTACTTCATACTTAGGCCTAAAATTGATACATCCTAACTGTTCAGCAGTTAACTTCCCATCATTCAGCCACGGGAACAATATATCAGTGGCCACATCTATCTAGTTAGTACTCACGGTTAGAGTTCCTAATTGGAACTGGAGTTTGTGCGTTTCAAACTGGTATCACAGTCTCTGAGGTTCGTTACTGTCCTAATGAAAAGTTCTCTTCCGCTCCAGTAAATGGAACCACCTAGCCTCCTAATGATCTAAATTAATGAAGTAGTGAATTAATCTGACACTTGGAAGATTTATCTAAAACAAATAAATATCTATAATGACCACTTACTAAACTAGTCGTTATTTTTTATATTTTCAATGGTGACATGAGTCATGGGTTGACATTATGGAACCTTCACCTACATTTCCTAATGGGATTTGGAACGTTGTTTCTTTTAATAAAGTTTGTATCATTTTTATAATAACGCTGACAAGACTAAAAAAACTCTCTTTATCACTGATTTAATTCATTATCTAGACGTTAACTCAAAAATATCAATAAAAACAATCAGTAATACAACTAACCAAGTTAAAATAAACGATGAAATACAAAGTGTTTCTATATAACTAAAAAATAGTTCCTTTTTAAACTAAAATATCAACTGTGCAAGCTCTATTCAATCGGGTCTCTTCCTCACTGACCTATGATCACTAACTTAATGATATTGTTTCCAGGCCAATCTAATTATTGCGTTAACTGAATTAGTTAAGCTCCAGGTAACCATGGCAACCACGCAGACCGTGAGAATAGTTTTTTAGTTGAGATCGTATTTAAACATTTTTACCCAACCCCGTAACTAAATATCAGTTTAAATTAAGCTGGTAGATTGAAAATAATTATCTTTTAGTATTCAGGGTTCAATAGATCTTTCATATTGTTGGAAAAAGTAAGTTTTGTAATTGGTGGAAGTTTAGTTTGGGTAATTATGTACTTTCTAGACGCCTCTGAATATGCGTTTTCTTGTTGAAAAAGTGGTGAAATATGGGTTTATAATTCTTGAGGAGGTTAATTTTAGCGGAAAATTTGTTTTACTACCTGAAATAGAAAAATTAGTCTTTATGTGATGGTGAAGAACCAACTTTTTAAAAGTTGGAATTAAAAAAAATCTTTTTCTTTTTATTTGTTTTATAATGGTGAACAAGAATATATATGTGTGTGTGTGGTTTTTCAATAACATTAATTTTTCGGGCCGAAAAGTACACTTTTTACTTACCAAACCAAACATAACCTAATTTATCCTAATCGTATATATACTCAACAAAAATTCATAATTTGCATTAAATTAGGGGCCATGGCCTCCGTGAAAGCTTGCCGGCTATCACTGCGGCGGGGGTAAGCCCGAATTTGTTTTTGGTGACCAGTCATAGCTCTTATAAACATTGTTCATATGGGCCCCATAGGTGATTTGCCGCGAACGTAGTTTTTCGTTATTTATCGAGAAATAATTGTTGTAGACCAAAATAGTTTTCTAATTCGTGTTCAGCACGAAAAACTACATCAACATAAAAAGTTATTATGAAAATAAATCACTTGATCATTCACTTGTCACGGTAACAATGGAAACCGTACCAGAACATCTTGACAAGTTTACGTCAACTATTCACTAGACTGAAGGAAGTATTGATCAATCAGTTCAGATACCACGAGTACGTTTAATCAGTGAAACACAACGCCACGGGCTTCTAAGCTTTGTGACTTTACTCTTTGATCATTTGCTTGTCACAGCAACAATGGAAACCGTACAGAAACATCTGTGACAAGTTTACGTCAACTATTCACTAGACCGAAGGAAGTATTGATCAATCAGTTCAGATACAATGAGTACGTTTAATCAGTGAAACACAACGCCACGGGCTTCTAAGCTTTGTGACTTTACTCTTTGATCATTTGCTTGTCACAGCAACAATGGAAACCGTACAGAAACATCTGTGACAAGTTTACGTCAACTATTCACTAGACTGAAGGAAGTATTGATCAATCAGTTCAGATACAATGAGTACGTTTAATCAGTGAAACACAACGCCACGGGCTTCTGAGCTTTGTGACTTTACTCTTTGATCATTTGCTTGTCACAGCAACAATGGAAACCGTACAGACACATCTGTGACAAGTTTACGTCAAATATTCACTAGACTGAAGGAAGTATTGATCAATCAGTTCAGATACAATGAGTACGTTTAATCAGTGAAACACAACGCCACGGGCTTCTGAGCTTTGTGACTTTACTCTTTGATCATTTGCTTGTCACAGCAACAATGGAAACCGTACAGAAACATCTGTGACAAGTTTACGTCAACTATTCACTAGACCGAAGGAAGTATTGATCAATCAGTTCAGATACAATGAGTACGTTTAATCAGTGAAACACAACGCCACGGGCTTCTGAGCTTTGTGACTTCATTCTTTGATCATTCTCTGATCACAGCAACAATAGGAATCGTACAAGAACGTCTCCGAAAAGTTAACGACAACTGTTCACGTGGACGAAGGAGATTTCGATCACCAAGACTTGTCCTCTGGAATGATACCTTGACCGCATGATAATAGCTATCTGATATTATTTCATATGAAGGACTTATTTATTCCATTGTTATTTGGACATCATGTTATAACATCAGATAACACGATTAATTGTTACTGATAACCCATTTGTTTAAATATTCACAATGCGCCCACAGTATACATAGATATGAAAATCGATATCCTATGTGTTTGACAAGTGTGCATGACCACTGAAATATTTGTTGGAACTTGAATTTGTTAAAAAACAATGTGTTATTAGTTCATAGATCATTAATAATTATTTTTTATATATACTGGTTACATTGAACATCTACATTTACTCAGATTGGGATCGAACTGAGAACTAGAAACTTTTGGTGCTGGCCTTTAAACAACTACTTTACTTGCCAAATAAGATAGTAAATTATGTAACTCTCAATAGTATAACAAAACAATGTAAAGTAGGTGAATAAAATTCCTGTGTCCACGCAGTAAATTGTTAAAAAGTTTCTTGTTAAACTTTAAGCTTATTTTGACATTAATCATTTTGGGGAAAGTGAGAGTGCCGGTAGCCGAGTGGTCTAAGGTCTAAGTTTTATAAGGTCCAATTTCACTGAGCTTTATTAAAGCTCAGTCGCTCCATTTCACTGGCTTTGAGCTTCCATCACTTTACGTTCTTCAGTTATTTAATTCCCTTTGATTACGCGTCTCAACAAACTCAAAGGGAAGTGGTTCGTTAATTAGTTGTGTGATGTTTACTAACCTTTATCCTCCCGGTGGGCAACAGAGCTTCCTCTTCACTGGTTAAGTGTACTACTTAACTCAATATCTAGTGTTTATTAGAAGAACTCACTTCAGTCAAATTGTATAGTTAATCAAAATAAATCAGAATGAGGCTTGACCGATACAAATAGATAATGTTTTGTTATTTTATTTAGGGTGGTGAAAAAATTTAAAGTTTTTATGTTTATCCATATGAATTATTAGTTTTACATGAAAATTGTATTGTACAACATAGTTTTCACCAGGAAATTTGGCTTTCCCTATGTAGTTATTATTTAGATTTTTATGAAAATATTATAAATTTGAATTACATAAGTGATAAATCTCACACTCAAATAATTCTTTATGAGTGGTACCGAGGTACTTAACTGGTGAAGATAATGTCTCGGAATCATTAGTTGAGGTGAATCCAAAGAACAACCTGTAAAAGCCAGTTTAAATAAAGTACGACTAGCTCTCAGTGAAAAAGAATTGAAAAATAAATTAATTGTTAAATTTGATGTTAAACAATACTAAATTGTATTTTGTTATTGTATTGTTCACTTTCAACAATTATCACGTTTAGTTGGCTGTTTGAATTTTGCCTATGAACTGAAACTCAACACAACCATGAAAAGGAAACTCATCTATGCACTCCTGTCCAACACCACTAAGAACACAGACACTTCTACCTCAGAACGTTCACGCCACGAACACTAGGAGAAACTGTACGACCACATAACGATCTTCCGATCTTGGTAAAGAGTCTAAAATCAAACACGACAACTACCCAAAACTACTCTAATCGTACCACCAAGATCCGAACCGACAAAACCCCCTAACCAATTAGAAGGCACTTCACCCCATCAACAAACCAACAACCTTGAACATTGTCCGAGAACGATGCCAAAGAATTATGTGTCACTAGCGCAGCGAGTGAGACTACTGACTTGCATTTTCCAGGCTGAAGGCCAAGGTGTTACGAGTGTAGAGACAAATGGGAGGGTGTAGGGGATTGGCACGTGAGGTGTGCAGGAGTGTCACCTAGTGTAATGTTACGAAACAATTATTCTAATATTACATCTACAATCAATATAATTTAAAAATACTCTCTTACTATGGATATGAAATATGTGCACACAATTGCGCCTTTACGCCCAAGCTTCTGTTAAATCCAAGCTTTTATTTAGAAAACAAAAGAGGGATTTTATAAAAACCCTGCTAATAACGGTACGTGTAGCTCGGCACGAAACAGCAGTTTGCACTTTCCGTTTTTCTCCAACACGACTCACTTCCTGGCACTCACCCCCGTACTAAACCCCTTGCACTAACCCTGGTAGACAGTGCACATTGTCCACGAACGCACACCAGTGTTGAACCAACCCACCGAGTGATGTTCTATGGGTGTTCATGTTGGTTTACTTGTTTACAATAGTTTTTCTTTTCTTTTCTCAAGTGAATGTACAACTATAACTATCGTAGACCATATACGATAGTTATTCTCAATCCATAACTACGACTCAGGTTCCTTCAATAAAGTCCTCAATTTTACCGACATGTATAATGAGGTCATTGGTCATTTGGTAGTCACCCTATGTACCATTACCACTGTACACATATGGGTGGGTGGGTAAGTGATTACTACTGTAATTGTAGGTGGGTGAGACATTACCACAGTGTACGGGTGTGTGGGTAAGCCAATACCACTGTAGTTGTGTGGTTGGATGATCTATTACTACTGTAAGTGTATGGGTGGGCGAGTGAGCCATTACTTCTGTTAGTGTATAGTAAATGCATACATTTGGCGTGGACCAGCATCTCTTACAACAAATATAATATACTTCTATTTCAGCCTAATTATACCCTAATAAAATACAAACCATTGGTAAGCTCGGCCTATGGACTCGAGCCAAACATGAACTTATGTTTTTACTATGAAATATATCATAATATTTTAAAAATAACTACTATAATCCTCTTTATTATTATAAAAATATATTTATGAAGGCATTGCAAAATACATTGAGCCGTATTTTGCTAGTACATTCTATACTGTATATCCATGTAATGTTAACATAGTCTCCTGACTAGCTAGCTGTAAACAAGGAGTATTATGTCATAAGGAGATCATATTACGATTTGTAAAAATATAAAAAATTGTAAAGATATTTCTCAAACTACAAGCAAAATTTTTTAGTTTTCAAAGATATAATTTTTATTAATATTGACTAAAACTGAGAGTAATTTAGAGAACGGGTCTTCAAGCAGTCTAAGGCGTCAGGACTTTGAGATTGGGTTAGAGATAATATTGGTTAGAATCTTGGTCTAGACTGGAAGTAATTATCAGTAATGTTTACCTTGTACTGTACTGGTTCTCCCTCCACTTAGTCTGAATAAGTTTCAAGATTCAAGATGAATTTATTGGCACAATTATAATCTGTTACAGTTTTATATGCAAGTCAAAATACAAAAATAACACCATTAATCAAAAACATAACCTTTCCTAAAAAAAAGAAAAAAATCAGTTAAGCCACATAGAAAATTTACAATTAAGTTTTATTATTATATTATTATGTAATAAGAAGAAATATTATAAAATACAAAGGGGATTTATTATAAACGATGGCAACCGTAATTGATCCTTAGAATGCAAACTTGTCGCCATGGGGACGAGTTTGAGTAGGAAGTCGAAGAGTAACAACCCACCTTTCCCCTCCCCTATTACGGTCATGTCAAGTATCGATGGCTTGAAAACCACTTTCATCTCGTTAAAGTATAACAGTGAATAAATCATGTTATTTCGTTTTATCTCTCAATGTGTAACGATGTATTTTGTTTTTAGTTAAAAAGGGAAACATCATTTTCGTGAACAAAATTATTTTACCAAATATTTAGCTCTTACTAGGGAGTAAAAATAACACGTAGTTATTCTATACTAGCCTTTTTGTTAGTAAATTTTATAAGAAAAATTACTAACTGCCCGATGCATAGAGAAAATTGTAAACAAAGGTTGCTTTCTTAAGGCTACAGCGAACGCCTCAACGGCCGTTATACAGGGTGAAAACAAAATGGAAACGCTTTCACAAAATAGTATATTTCATAACAAGATTGGAAAGTGGGGTTTTGCATGTTCGAGACCATATGTTTGAAGTGCGAGACTTGTCGAGCACTTCGAATGGTCGAGAACATACAAAACACTTTCATTCGAGTTTTGAACGATACTTTTCACTACACTACGGAATAAAAACTCATTTTTGGAATGTTAACTGTTTATTAAATTAGAAACATGTTTTAAAACAGGTGTTGTTGACTGTGGAAAATTTTCGGTTGTAAACAATGTTACTTTGGACAGCTACTCTGGAAAGGATACACCTTTCGAAGTCCAGTTTACGGCAATTAATTTCTATTAAATATACCTTTCATTTGATACCAAACCTCGACCTAGAATACGTTGAAGATTTTCGTTCAGTTCCTCGTGGGCCGTCCCAATGAAAAGATTATATGTCGATAATAGCGTCACAAAGTATGTTCTTTGTAACCATGATCATGAACAAGATTTCACTTTTACAAGTGAAATCATACAACAGTTGTGAAAGCGTTTCCATATTTTTTCCACCGCGTGTAACGATTACAACTAATGTACATCTTTATACATCTGTAGTAATAATTACTACGTTTATCCTTTTGGGTTTGGAGGTGTAAAGGGAGAAACTAACAAGGTTCTGGGGTTGACATCACGTGACATACTTGAGAAAGAACTACTGGACATACATTGAGCGCACTATTGGGTGCGACCTCTGTTTATTTCTTCTCTGTGACCGCTGTTATTACAGCTTGACAGTGGTTCAAAGGGTTATGAAATTGAGCTTTGCATATTTATCATCTAACCTGGAACTTGAGTTTTACAAATATGCCAGGACATCACTTCCGTGAGAGTTAATATTTGATAGTCTTCACAATGTTAGTAAATTTAATACTCTAGTACATGGGGCTATGACAACACGAAAAATAAAATGACGTATCGACCCACCAAAGGCTGACTGAAAATAATATAAATAAGGAATGAAAAACTTGAAATATATACAACAAAACCCATAAATAAATTCAAAAATACATTTTAAATTCCAAAAAAGATCATATGTGGAATTGATCTCAATAAATAACATAAGAAATCCACGAGTTAGTTATAGCTTACAGTGGACAGCATGCATAGGTGGTTATAGGCAAACTAAGGGCCAATATAGGTTCTAATTGAAAGCATTCACCGATAGAGATAATTATCAGGGGTTGGGGGGGGGGGATTTTATTACGTACTACAAACGCACTTGCGTCAGACATGAATGGCTTGGGACAAACTACAAAAAAAAGTGATGAATCGGTGGGTTATATTTGGTGTCCTTTTAACAACCGTATGTTTAATTCATTATTAAGACGTAAATCGTACAGATACAAGCAAATATGTGGGGTGAATGAGTGTAGAAGAACGACTGTAATCATTGTTACCTAGATAAGATCAACTTTTCCATTGAAAGTCTTATTCATTTCATAACAAGGTAACCTACAGATTTTTGGATTCATGAAATCCAAACCACGAAGTATCGGTATGATTTCCAGCTAGCCATCAAGCCTGATACACAGGTTTCTTCTCCTAAAAACATCCGAACCCGGACTACCACCCAACACGGACACCCCAGACTTCTCTAGAAGTTTCCACACCGATAGAAACCATTGAGTGGACGGCTTGTTGGTGTTTACAGGACACTACCTATAACCTATCGCATACATTTTGGTACCTAAGTGGCTGGGCTGCAGCACTGTGCCACTATTGTTGACCCAATTAATAACTTATAACCTCAAATAAAACGACTAAGTAAGTTACTTTCATATTTCAATGCATGTTTTGTATGCAAAAGAGGCAATTTAAACGTGTTTTTTTCGAAACGTGTTGATTTTTGGAGATAGAATAACGTTAATATGTAGTGATATGATATATCACACGAAAATATCAATATGATGGTTACTATCGAAAGAAAATATCGATACTAATATATCAAAACATATTTATTGATTTATTTATTTGCGATGTATCGTATCTTTGCCATCCCTCTCTATATTTCCCGAAGGAATAACTTTGCTGGGGACTAATTGGATTCCAAAAGTGAGTAATTTACTAAAATTAATGACAATGAACATTACCGTATTAGCTTGTAAATATTCTTAGTTATGTAAATAAGCGTGTATATAACAGTTTGCATATATTTTATATTTTGATATGGACAATCTAGTTGATCAAACTGTAAACTGGGTATAAACTTGTTGAAATTATAAGTAATTTGTGTCATAAACTGAATAGTCATCCAAGATTGGCGATTTCCTTAAACTCAATATTATTGTTTTCTATGTTATAAATTTGAACATATTTGCTGATGAAATTGAATTTTTACATAATTTAATCTAAGAATTAATTTTTGCCAAGTAGTAGTGTAATTAGATATGTTTAAAACTTGGTGATTTAAAATTCATTTTATGTTTCATAAACCAACTACATCACTTTGGATTATGTATATATGTAATAGTTTTTTGAAATTATTTAATTATTTTACTTATTTTAAATATTTTTCAAAAAAATATATAGGCTAGCTTTCAGTATGGGGTAGTGTACATTTACGGTATTTTTTTCTATAGGCTGCTTATATGCCCTATAGTTAAATATTAAAGTGAAAGTAACCTATATGGAAGAAAATAAATTTCAGGGTATGTTAATAAAAAAAGTGGAAATGGGAGAAGAATATTTCTGGAATAATTACAGCATATTACGATTACAAAATGTATCACCTGTTGACTGTCAGCACAGTTCATAAATAGTTTGTGTTTAGCCATTGAGGTTGTGTCTCATGTTTGTGGTTTACCAGATTCACACCACCCTCACACATTCCTGGAACCACATACGACCCTTTTACTACCACTGTTTATTTCTAAACATTTTTATACTCAATTATTTATAAAACTATCACATTAAAATATCGCGTGTATTTTGCAATAAAAAAAGTAAAATAAATATTTGAATGTTTTAAATACATATATAGAAATTAAACATTTTTTTCATAAAGATATTAGTACAGGGTTTTATTTATCTACACATGGTATTTTTTAACCCTGCAAAAATCGGGATGTTATAAAAAATATAAAGCTGACAACAAAGGTTACATGGGGATCATTTTCCATTATCGTGGTCAACTCAAACTTTTTTATAAAGGAACATGCATTATTTTTCGGGCTTTTTTCATTTCAGTTTATAAAGTAATTTTATAAGACTATTTTATACTTAGGAATTTTTCATTCCCCATTGAATACGAGTGCCTTTAACGTTGTTGGTTTAGACTTTCGGACAACATTTTTACTGTCAGAGTAAAAATTTAACAGCATACGTAATACGCGTAGACTTTTACCACCCATTAGAAGAGAAAACAAGTAAAATAGTAACAATATTTGTTTAGACGTATGTAACTTTCATAATAATCAGTATTTTTAATATAAGTTACGCATAAAATAAAATAGCTAATTAAAATATTTACATATTTAAGTAACGATTAGCTTAAACAAATTGAAACTACAATAAAAACTTGTAATCGTATTTTTGGCTTAAAAGGAATGGATCCTGGAAAATATGATAATTATATTTAAATACGAAAGTAAGCATGCAAAATAGGTAATTCAGAACCATAAATTTGTCCAAAAGGAAGCTAACTGACAGTACTGATAGAAGAAAATATGTTTCAAGGACTTAATTTGATGGGAAAAGCACACAGGATGTAGTAGAACGCTTAAGACAAATATAGGCGAATAAAAATGGATTTTTGCAAATTTACTAAAGAAGTTAAGTATTTTAGGTTTAAAAAGATTCTATACGGCATCCTTAACGAATTATTCTAGATTAGGTATTTCTGCAAGCTGTTGTTGTATAATTAGAAGAAAATTGTTGTCATTAATTAGTACAAAATTATAAAATAAATATATACTAATGAATTTTCGAGCATTGGGTTCTGTTCATTACGTGACAATTATTTATTATTTTAATCCAAATTTAACACTATCAGGTTTATAATAAATGTTCAAACGGTAAGTTTGGTTCGATAAACACTATTTTACTCTAACTGTGACACATAAACATTTGACATCTTATTTAATATGGTATATTGGATTGTAATATCTTAAAATTACCTAAAATGATTGTGATTCATGCATAAACTTAATGCCAGTTGGTTTGGATCTAATAATAATAATAATATTTTTTTCTAAATAAAATAGAATGAAACTTAGGATTTGCCCCTCATATTCACCCATATCTTGACGATCAGTGTCTTACTATTGAATAATGTTCTATTGATGAACGAACAATTAAAAAACTACTATAATATCATTGGTAATTTAAAAAAGTAAGTATACAGAAAAACGAAAACAATGTGGATTCCTGTTTGCATAAAAAAATACTAAGAATAAAGAAAAGTGTTTCAAAACGTAACACTAAAATTAGTCTTCAAAATAAAGAGGATTAGACTAAAGAGACCATTTAGGCAGATATGGAGGTAGGTTAACTTTGTATTTGATTAGTTTTGTAGTGTATTCTGGGTTGGTTAACATTACGTAATTAGGAGGGGAAGGTAGAGGGGTAGTTACCGTTTATTGGATCATCCCTGTACATCACCCTTAGTATACAATATTTGTAGCTACGGTCGTTCTAGTGAGAAAATATAAATACATATTTTATTTAACCTCAATTTAAAATGTAGTCATGTGTTGAACAATATTTTATTGTAGTAGCTTATATAATATTCTGTACAATATTTTATTAGCTCTAAAACATGTACGTAAACTTTAGCGACATGTAACATGTAACGTTAGCGAGATATGTAACAGAACTATACGAGTGTGACATAATCATATGAAGATATCAGGAATGTATAGGTACAAAGGGTCAGTAATAATGCCGAGATATGTAACAGAACTATACAAGTATGATATTATCATATGAAGTTATCAGGAATGTATAAATACAAAGAGTCAGTAATAATGCCGAGATATGTAACAGAACTATACGAGTTTGACATTATCATATGAAGATATCAGGAATGTATAAATACAAAGAGTCAGTAATAATGCCGAGATATGTAACATAACTACACGAGTGTGACATTATCATATGAAGGTATCAGGAATGTATAGATACAAAGAGTCAGTAATAATGCCGAGATATGTAACATAACTACACGAGTGTGACATTATCATATGAAGATATCAGGAATGTATAAATACAAAGAGTCAGTAATAATGCCGAGATATGTAACATAACTACACGAGTGTGACATTATCATATGAAGATATCAGGAATGTATAAATACAAAGAGTCAGTAATAATGCTGAGATATGTAACATAACTACACGAGTGTGACATTATCATATGAAGGTATCAGGAATGTATAAATACAAAGAGTCAGTAATAATGCCGAGATATGTAACAGAACTATACGAGTGTGACATTATCATATGAAGGTATCAGGAATGTATAAATACAAAGAGTCAGTAATAATGCCGAGATATGTAACAGAACTATACGAGTGTGACATTATCATATGGAGGTATCAGGAATGTATAAATACAAAGAGTCAGTAATAATGCCGAGATATGTAACAGAACTATACGAGTGTGACATTATCATATGAAGGTATCAGGAATGTATAGATACAAAGAGTCAGTAATAATGCCGAGATATGTAATAAAACTATATGAGTGTGACTACTACAATAACTATTTCCGTATTGTTATTTAATTTAAAGTATGTTGTAGTCTAGTCGTTTACATATTCTTGTCTAGTTCTGTGTTATAGAGTTTGTCTACGTTTTAAGAATTATTTTCATGATTCTATAACCGAATCAAACGATATTCAACCACATGGGAGTATATTTAATTGTAAGTATTTAAACGGTGATTGGTTAATTAAATTATAATCTACGTTTGTGGAAATGTGTACTTAATTGATAAGGATAATTTTGTTAATTTTGCCTTGTTTGGAATTTCTACAAGAATGACGGTAGACAACTTTCTTACGTAGTGAGTGTTTGTGAGATACATCCATAAATGCATAGTTAATATACAGAGATCTACCAGTATATGCTATATTTAGGTTTTTAAGGGGCAATTGTACTGAATTTATAATTAATTAATTATTATATAGTAAGGGGTGCTATGGTTTACTTTGGAAAGGATTTGTAAGTGAGATGTGAATTTATAAAACAGTTTAGTTGAGCAGCCCCTGAATGAGTTACGGAATATTTATTTATTCTTTAGACGCCGATCGTCAATATGTGGGTGAATATGAGGGATGAATGAGTGTGGATGAGCAAATGTAGTCATTGTTAAAAACTAAGGCTGACTAATCCTTAAAAAGCGTCATTAATTAATAGCCTGATGACAAATGAAGAGCCGGTGGTTATCAGCTAATTCCTTTCAAAATGTGTTACGACACTGATTGGGATTGAACTGAGAACCTTTAGCTTATGAAGCTAGTATTTAACCAACTAAGCTACCAACCAATGTATAATTTTACACCCCCAAAAGTTTTAAACTCTGCCAACTAAACTTTCCTGGCACGATGTTTGACTTGATCTTATTGATTTTTTTAGTAAAACATTGATATATCTTTCCAGTCTTCAGGCCATGATATTTTTAATATGACATATTATATAAAAAAAAAAAAAAAAAAAAAAAAAAAAAAAAAAAAAAAAAATTGAATATTATTTTTCATGGCATTCATTTTTAAGACACCAATCGTTGATATATTTGCAAATATGAGGGGTGAATGATTGTGATGAGTGTAGATGAACGAGTGTAGTTATTGTTACTATATGAGTTCGACTTAGCTCAGAAATGACTATTTATTAGTAGCCTAATAGCCAGGACAACTAAGGGACCTACAGATTTACGTGGAATCCGAACCACGTATTCTTGGTCTGATTTTCAGCTAATTGACAAGACTGACACTCAGTTCCCTACCCTACACAACATCTGAACCTTGACTACATTTCAGCATAGACACCCCAGACGTATTTAGGAGAGTCCACGTCTATTTGATTACAACAGCAATAAATAGATATCGGTTTATATGGGTTGCTACATCTTTCCAAAAAAGAATAAAGCTTTGTAGAATATAATTTTTCCATAAAAGAATATATGGGATTACTAGTACATAAATATTATTCCTATAGTTTGGATTTATAAACTATTTAACACAATTATACCTTTTATTCGAATTTGTTTTTTCCTTACACAAAAATCGTTTCTTCATAAATCTTATGGCTGATATTTTGAGTAGACAAATATTATAAATTTGTTACAGCGTTATTTAATCTATTTATATTCATTTCATTAATGATTTATGGGTATTCAACAATTTAACGCTACTTGATGAATCCGATTTGCCACTTTTGAACGTCCGTTGACACTCTGTAAGGTCCTCCATTGATTCTATTCCCTTTGATTACTCGGTGAATGGACTCAAAGGGCTGATACTTCGTTAATTGGTTGTCTGTGAACCACCAACCCTTCTCCTTCCTGTTGCAAAACACTTCCACTTCAGTGGTCTTACATAGCAATCATCTAATTATTCCCAGTGCACTACTAATGTAAAGTCAGTATATTACGAATAGTTTGTACCAGGACATATCCATTAACTAGTCTTATTTATTTATTTTAATTTAACTCGCCAGTCCACGTAGCCTGAGGCCTGTGATTATACTTTTTTCTACGAGTAATGTACTGACCGTTAGGTAAGTCAGTCGAATTCAGAATTTAGCTAATTTAGCTATTTATTAGAACCCTGGAAACCGCAGTCTGAAGGTTTAACGGGTGAGCCACAACGCCATAAATTTAACTACTTAATTAACTTTAAAAGATATATTTATGTTTCTTCATGATATATTACAAAAAAATAACCAATTACTTTTTTTTACAAAGTAAAGTGGCAAGTAATCGACAAGAAAAGTGTGAGTTATTCCTTAACCTAGAAGTTAAAGTTTACAAAATGTTAGTAGATGGATGGTTGAACAATTTTATACATGACCAGGAGATTCTATCTCAACAGGTTGTTGCCCCGAAAGTTATCCATTTCCCTAAATGAAGAACTAAAACAAATTAAGGGAATATATTTATAAGTTGATTTTATTTTTACCCCTTTTTTTATATAATTTAGCATAAATTATTTTAGAAGTGGCCGCATTAAAAAAAGTTAACTGAATTATAACATAATCTTTTTGCTTGGAATTTCGACTATTTTGCAACGCGTAAATGTAGAGGTGGCCCTAAAGGATGGAAAATATTTTTGTTAAATTTAGAATTAATTATTTTAGACCTTTTAACACTTAATACAGCTTACAGTTTAATACTGAGCTTCTGTCAAATTGCTGTAAAGTTTCTTCATTCTGATATTTGCCAACAAATTGTTAGCACGCATCAAAAAAGCAAATTTTTCTCAGCAAGATGCTCGTTTTATTTTTTTCCTAGCCCCCGGAATAATAAAATTAGAGACATTTAAGCCAAGTTATACTTTCGTTTGTTGCCAGAAAGCTGTGAACATATGTTTCAGTATGTGAGTAACCAAAAATTTTTTTAAAAATACATATTTAATATAGAAGTATGTATAACCTGTTTAGTATATAAGCAATATTTACTAATATACCATATTAAGTAATATTTATATTCAATAGTTCATATTGAATTTTTTACCATATGTAATTTTTTATACTATTTAACACAACATATTTTCTATAATCGGAATGTACTCAAGTCTAGTTAGTGTATAGAAAACAAAGGTGAGATTTGATCAAACCCTACTAATAACGTTACATGTTATAGCCTGGGGTAAAACATCCCCTTCCTCCCCCTCACCTACCCCTACGACCACAACTCAGCACAAATCCTTGTATTGTTAGTTAGTTCTTTATTGTGTTGAATAAAGCAGCACCATTTACTTAATTAAAATGCCAACCTTCTACACCGATTTATAACACATAGATATTTTTAATTTATTAATAGGTAATAATTTTGCACTTCTTAAAGCATTCTAAATAATAATACTTGATATTTAAAAATATCACGACTATTTTTTTTATACTTCCCTGAAAAAATGATGGAAATACCAAATAACGCTATGTCTGTGTAGGCTATACTAAATTATTTTAAATCCGCCATTGAACTTTACTGATTACTGACTACGTTTTATTAATACATTTTGATTTATTTATTTATGAGGACTCAACATATCTATGTTCTAAACAATGTTTACAATTTTAATTAATTACACGAATAAGAAAATACAGACTACAATCAAACTTAATATATTTTAAACATAGTTAGCTACTATAACCATAGTTAGTTGCTGTAGTTGTTAGAAGTTATGGTTACTGTTGTTTTGTAAATACAAACAATTAACAGTACTGTATTAAATTTTATGATGTTGTTTAGTGATTTTAGTGTTTCCTGTTTCAGTAACTATCTGCTGACAATTCTTCATTTTGTTTTTAATTATATATTGGAAGTTTATTAGTCAAACCTTGTCTTTACTTATAAGATATATGTATCATTTTTAGTGACAAGAAATCGTTATCATTGGTATATCAGCTCCATGGCAGATCTTCATTATATCTTTTCCATGTCTCTGTGTTCTGTGTCACCTCCTTTGTGTTATTGTCTCCTATTACTTGTTTCTTGTCATCTTCTGATTCATATTTTCCGACTTCCTTCACCATTATTTTAACAGTTTGTACAGTTTGTAACTATTCATGTATTTGTAAGGCTAATTACTATGTTTTTAATTATAATATTATATGAGTAGAAATGTTACTTATTAATGCTTTATATAATTTTGTACCTAGTTATTTAAAATTTTAATCTACAAAGACCCAACAAAGTTAGCCATAACAAATTTTCCTTTAAATATATTAAACAAACTCTTGTCTTAAATACATTAGTGACTTCTACAATATGGCCACTAGACAGAACGTACATTATTAACTCTGGGCCAGTAATTTAATTGTTTAACATACAAAGGCACGAGGATGGCAGCCCTTATATTGGAGAGCAGCGTACGTAACTAAGTTGGCACAAACAATAACTGGCTGTGTGTTACAAGCACACTGTCATATGATGGTGCTTTTAGCACAGTGTGACGTCAAACTTAGTTATATAGGCTATTTAAATAATGTCCTGGTCGGCTAGATACTACGCCAATTAAGAACATTGGCGGACAAATAAAATATACGTTTAGACACAAATAAATATAGATAGTGATATAACTTCACTGATTTTTGTCTTCGATGAGGGATTTTTGTCGATATGCGATTGTACATAACTGACTCCTGGCCCAAGGTTCAATAGTGGACGACAAACTCGAACGGTGCTGCAATATTGAATGTCATATGTTCATCGCCCGAGGTGGTTAATCAAAGTTATTGCTTTATGCCAGCACAGTTTAAGTGTTCGATGAATCGTGTTTGTCGATAATAGATTGTACATTGTTAATTCCTGGTACAAGGTTCAATAGTGGACGACAAACTCGGACGTTGCTACAATATTGAATGTCATATCTTCATCGCCAGAGGTGGTTAATCAAAGTTATTGCTTTATGCCAGCACAGTTTTTGTGTTCGATGAATCGTGTTTGTCATATAGCGATGTACATAGTTACTTCCTGGCCCTAGGTTCAACAGTGGATGTCAAACTCGGTTCGGTTTTGCAATATTGAACTGCACAGATTTTGTGTTTAATATTGGTCCCACTACAATTGAACCGCTGTTTAATCAATATCATGCCTACACAGTTTATGTGTTCGATGAATCGTGTTTGTTGATAATAGATTGTACATTGTTAATTCCTGGTACAAAGGTTCAATAGTGGACGACAAACTCGGACGTTGCTACAATATTGAATGTCATATCTTCATCGCCAGAGGTGGTTAATCAAAGTTATTGCTTTATGCCAGCACAGTTTTTGTGTTCGATGAATCGTGTTTGTCAATAGGCGATGATACATAGTTGACTCCTGGCCCTGGGTTCAACAGTGGATGTCAAACTCGGTCGGTTTTGCAATATTGAACTGCACAGATTTTGTGTTTAATATTGGTCCCACTACTAATTTGAACCGCTGATTTAACGAATCACTAATCCAATAAATGGAAGCAGACAAACAATCAGCTGTCCCTTGACGTACTTTTTGTCACAGCTGTCGTTGGCGGAGCACAGCGCTTTACACCTGGGACAAACCTCGCTCTAACAATATGCAATTACTTGAAAATACGAAAAACCATAGCTTTGACCTCATTTCATAACACAAGTCCCAGAATTCACACACCTCTTCCTAACTTTTATCAAATCAATTTCAAAATTCAATTAGGGAAATTATAAATGAATAACATTTGTTGTTTCGTTACATTGTTGATAATTACTAAATTAATCCCCATACAGAAAAAAACTTGTATTAAAACGTAAGATATTAAATTTAATGAACAATAGAACCTTCTATATATTATAATTTGTTAACTCTGCTTGTAAATGAACCTCTGGTTTTAGATTTTCTTCTGTATGTTTAAAGATCTTTATGTGAGGATGACTATATTAATTATTTTAACTTGCTACTGTAGCTTAATTTTTTAAAGCTGACATTTATAAAGACATAAAAACTACAACTTTTTCTTAGATTCGTATACAAATTTCTCCTCTTTAGAATAGTTAGCTAGACGGAGGCTGAGTTATGTGTATTGTGTTAGAACTTTGATCATGAGTTAGAAATGGTCCAGTTCAAATTCCGGTCTGAACAGGAGTTTGTTATGTGTAGTATTTACATTGTTTTACTATTTATTTATTTTTTATTGGTATTATTATTTATTTATTATTAGTTTAATGTATATTTAATTGTTTTATTAATTTTATTTATAATAATTTTTTATTAGTTTTACTTATTATCATTTATTTTTTAATTATTTTATTATTATTATTTTACTATTTACAAAATTGATCACCACAGTATTGTTATATTTTTACTTATATTGTAATACAAACGCGTTGTATAACGTTGTTTTATTATTGTTTCCTGTTGGGAGAACTAACCTTTATAGAATTAATTAGTAATTAAGTTTCCTTGTTGATCTTAGAGTTCTTATCTTAGTTTTCTCATGTATAAATAATATATATATATATGATTTTTAATTATATATATGTGATCACTGCATTATTACATTTATTTACTATTTCTGTGTATGTTCGTTTGAAAGACAGTATATTTATAATGTTTCTATTTTTATTTGCTCAATCAACATTTCTCTTTATTTTATTTCCAGCTAAAACATAAGCCTAAATATAATTTAAAAGCTCCTAGATTATTGTTTTCTTGCCGACATTGTTCTCTTTCCAATCATCTCTGCACATATAAACATCTAACAGTTATTTATTCTATTGTAAATCAAAACTCCTTTGTAAATCAATACGTAAAACATACCAACATTAGGAATAGAAAACAACTAAATAATTAATCGAAAAAAACAATAAAAACTGTAAAATAATTTGTTTCCCTATATTACATGACATTACTTTTTTTATTAATTTACTACTTTAAAAACAGTGTTCTGTGTGATACGTTCTTTCTTTGTTGCGTTTTTCTGTTACATAAATGTTACGGTGTTCCATCTCTGTCATTTCTTGATTGGGAGAGACCCTAGTGTACTTCCCGCTCGGTCACACCTCGTGGTCGAAGAACAAATAATGAATTCGGCTTCCAACATACGCCCTTTATTACTTTCTCCCATATGCTTTAGCATAGAGCAAGGATTGTGATCGTCTTAACTAAATTTGTTTAAAAGTTGGTCTAAAAATCTATTTTATGGTCTGAACACGAAAAAGTGGTTTTGTAGAAATTAAAGTTTGATGTCTGTCCGTATGTGTATCTGTCTGTGTGTATGTGCAGTACGCTGAAGACCAAACGGATGGATAAATTTTGATGAAATTTGTTATGTATGTGAATTTAGCAAATATCTCCCGACTATTTTTATCACTTTATTGAAATTTTAGTTTGTTTGAATTTTTATGGACAAAAAACCTGCAAAAATAGAATTTTCTTAAAAATGGCTCTAACGATTTTGATTACATTTTTAGTAAAAATGTGAATTAGAAATAAAATAATTTTATTAAGAACCGCATGTCTCTAACTTCAATAGTTTTTTAGTTATGGAAAAAACTTATTTGGGAATTAGACTGGTAATTTTAAAAGTTTTAAATTTTTAGTGTTTAATATGGGGGAACGTTTGTACTAATTCTTTGGAATCATTTATTTTTATTTGACTTAAATTTTAATCCGTGACCGTAGCTACAAAAAGTTATATTATTTTTTTTATTTAAAAAAATCAAAAACCAACGCCCTGGAATATCTACGGTAACCTAACGATGTTGCCCTCATTAATGTAAAACTAACACTATCTAAGAGCCGGCCAAGAGAAAACCATACTGAGTTCAACTCCTGGCCACCTCCACGTGCTTGCATGGCGATCGGTGATTGGTTCCATCGGATCGTACTATCGGCACGTACAATGCAGTCAGGGGAACGACCTTAGCTTCCAACGTGGACTGCGCAGCCCCGCCCACGTAGTCACTAAGATACAATTTTGGAAAATGCATGCTTAACGTTATCTACTAAGACGATTTAATAAATTATTGAATTTTTAAAAGTATTGTGAATTGTCAACTTTTCCGACTGAGGCATATTTCAGTCGTCACATAAATATACTGATTATGTAGATATTGTAACGATGTACTTTTATAAATATGTTTTTACGTGAAATAAAGTTGTATGTCCATACATATTGAATCGAAGTTTACAAAATTTTTATAATTTCCAATCAATAGTTCTTTTTTTTTTTTTAAAGTGATAGCTATCTGTTGAAATAAATACACAGTACATTGCTAAACATCCAACACATGTAGCAGGCAGGTGCCTATGTAGTTAACATATACTAATTGAGACCCATCCCCCCACCAAAGCTGGAAAGCGTGCCAACTGGGGGATGGCTCAAAACAAATCGAGCGATGGGATCACGGGTGGCAGTTGGAGGGTCAAAATAACACTCGGCAGCTGAGCAAAACAGAATTTATTTGCCAAATAAACATTAACTGGCTGGCATAGGGCCACAATAGAAACAGGCAGAAGGCCACAATATAAACTTTGCAATTAAATAAATAACAATAAACACAAAATTTAACAATATAACGACAAAAGCTACCAAAACACTTAACGCTACAAATACCAAAACTACAATTAACAAACTGTATGGCCTATCTGCAGTTTTGGCCTGAGACACCCAAAACGTAAGACAAATTATTAGAGAAACAAATAAAAGTGAAAAGAAAATTTATAAAAATTTTGATAACCCCAATTAAGCCGGCAATTTGGCCCACATCCCTTGATTCCACCGAGGCCAGGGAGTAAGCCGGATTCCCTGGGCAGCTCCGAATAGAAGATAACTAAAAGCACAATAATCCCCTTTTGGTGAAAGTTTAAAAATTAAATAATTTAAAAGAAAATATAACACGGTACCGTTCGAGTAAAAATTCACTTCAAAACCCCCCTAATACACTTAATAAAAAAAATATAATAACGATCACTAGGCCTAAACATAACAATAAATAACAACAAAACTTAACCATAGGGACCTAACAAAATATAAAATCCAAAAAATATAACAATAAAATAAACTAATTAAATAAATAACAATAAATATCAACGTTTTCTTCTTTTTTTTCTTAAATTTTAATGTTTGAAATGTCCCCATGGCTGTTTCTTCACTTTGTCCAAACAGTTTTAGGCCTAGGCACAAATATATCCACAAACTTTTTTTTCTTCTTTTGTTTTTATATATTTTTTTGTTTTTTTATAAATCACCCCCAGCTCAGCCGCCGGGAAAAGATGGAAAGAACTGACCTGAGGACTGAAGACTTCTACCACCAAAGATGTAGGGCGGGTAGCGGGCAACTCCAGGCTCCAACATGGTCCTCAGGCCAGGCTAGCAGTGGAGAATATCGAAGTTCCCCCGGACGGCAGGCTGAGGGCTGAAAGTCCCACTCAAGGACCCTGGAGTTTTAGGTGATTTAGCCTCGCATCTTGTGACTAACGGCTGCTGCAAACCAACTCGAACTACTCGAACAATCTAGACGGCCAACCTGACAACCCGAGCTGGAACACGGAACGAAACGGATCCAAGCCAACGGCCACCAACTACGCGAAACGCAAGGCAAAAGCGAATCTCAGGCAGCCTGGCAGACAACGACGAAAAAAAACGAAACTGTACCGGTCCAAGACCCGGTACAACCTCCCTCTGCAAACCTCAACACACCCAGGCAGGGGAGCAAACTCGGTACCTCAGGGAACCCAACAGAAGACGAAGAAGACCTCCGAAGAGTGGTGTTCCAAGGACGTCCAAGAGAACCTAAGAGGGGAAACCCCTCGAACAGGGAACAAACTACCCTGACTGTCGGGCCCAACAAGAAAAAAGAGAGAGAAAAAGACTCTCTCAGAACAGCCACCTAGGGCGCAGAGGTGATCAATCTCTTTGCCCCAAGAAACCCCCAGGAACACCAACTCCTGGACCAACCGTTCCCCGGAAAGCCTTAAGTTGGGACACATGGGCTTTCCTAAACACCCTGCCTGACTGGGGATCAACCAGCAGAGCAGTCACCGGTGACAAAAACCTGTCGATGCGGTGGGGACCAGACCACCGATAGCACAACTTTGCAGCTCTTCGTTCCGCGGCCGAACTGACCGGGTGAGCCTGACAAAGAACCAGATCTCCAACCTGAAAAGGGTTAGGAGTACGACCCTTATCATACCTCCTCCTTACTCTCTCTCTAGCACGTAGCAGGTTGCGCCGAGCAGCCCGCCACGTGGACACTACGTCAGTGGCACCTGGCGTAGGTAGAAGATCCTCTAACCTCCACAAGTTGGACAAAGGGTTGTTAGGAGGGTAGCCATGTAGAATCTCGAAGGGAGTGGCATTGTGACTCTCATGCTTGGAAGAATTAAAAGCAAGCTGGAGCCAAGAGAGACTCTCATCCCAGGTGTTCTGCTTCTCAGCATGGAAGGTAATAAGGGCAGACCGAAGATTGCGGTTGAACCGCTCTGCATGAGAAGGCTGTGGGTAATAAGGAGAGGTAGTCACATGCCTGATACCATTGCCAAAACAGAACCTACGAAACTCATGGGAGGTAAACTGGCTACCGTTGTCGGACACAAGAGTGGAAGGCACACCAAAGTGCTGGAAGAGTTGGGACTGGAAATACCACTGTACGTGTATGGGTGGGCGGGTGGGTCAATACCACTGTACTGTATGGGTGGGCGGGTGGGTTAACTTTTCAGATTATTGGTATTATACATCACATTATAAAAGCAACTATTCATTTAGCGACTGTTATAGGGGTAGGTATCCCATAGTGTCATCAATATTACTGTACGTGTATAGGTGGGCGGGTGGGTCATTACCACTGTGTGTATGGGTGGGCGGGTGGGTCAATACCACTGTGTGTATGGGTGGGTGGGGGGGAATACCCCTGTACGTGTATGGGTGGGTGGGTGGATCTTTACCTCTGTACGTGTATTACCACTGTTCGTGAATGGGTGGGCGGGTGGGTCTTTACCCCTGTTCGTGTATGGGTGGGCGGGCGGGTCAGACGCCATCACGCCTCACTATGTGACCCACAGGCGGGTCATCCGCACTGAACGTGTTAATCAGTTACAAATTTAGAAATTTCTATTTGGTGGATAAAAAAATGAAGGACATGGTAACATAAAAGGTGAAATTTTATTTCTATCTCTATTCAATAGTATAGAAATTAATTAATATTTGAAGTAAATAGTTACATGTTTTCTTTACCTTGTAGTCTGATGCATTTATCTTCTGGTGGCAACTTGACTGCAAGCCGTTCCATGTCAGTCGCTCCCAGTGGAGCAGCTCCTGATGTCACTAACCTGACGTGAGCTTGATGTTTGGGCAAACGGATGGTGAGCTTAGCCGTAGCACTCCGAAGTGGGAAAAGCCAAACGAACTTCGAGAAAGCATCCACACAAACAAGTAGGTAGGAGCTACCTGACTTGCTACGGGGAAAAGGACCCACGTAGTCGATGAACACCTTCTCAAAAGGACGCTCGGCCACCTCAGAAAATAACAACCCTAACCTTGCATTCTGACTAGGCTTGCTGAGAGAGCACAGGTGACAAGCCCGCACTCTGCCAGCAACATCCCGGTCCATGCCCTTCCAGATGAAGTACCTACGAATCTTAGCGATGGTCTTATAATTGCCAAGATGACCGCCCACAAGAGAAGAGTGATAATATTGAAAGACCATCGGTACTAGATGACTAGGCAGCACTACACGGGGTTCACCCCTCTGTCGAGGACGGCAACAGAGTACCCCTTTGGACAGAAAAGAGGGAGGGTGGGCACCTCCCTCTTGAAGCTCACCTAAGATGACTGACAGCTCAGGATCTTTCTGCTGATGGGACAGTAGGTCGTCAAAAGCCAGAGGAAAATCCAGAAGAACAGCACCACACTGAGCAACAGCCTCAGTCGGTGGATCACTGGGTTCATGGTACATGCGGGAAAGAGCATCCGCGATGACATTCTGGGTACCCCTAAGATGTTGAACTCGGAACTTAAAGGCATAAATTTTGACCACCCAGCGACCAATTTTCCCAAGCTGTCTGGGATGGGCTAGAAGCCAAGACAGTGCCTGATTGTACGTCTCCAGCAAGAACTCAGCGTGTTCCAAGAAACGCCGAAACTTGTCCGTACCGAAGACAACAGCCAGACACTCTAACTCATAGATGGAAGAAGCTTTCCTTTCCTGGTGAGACAACGTCCTCGAAGCAAAAGCGATGGGCTGCCTGACCCCATCAAACTCCTGAGAAAGAACAGCAGCAATGGCGGAGGAGGAGGCATCAGTCTGAAGAACAAATTCTCTGCTGAAATCAGGCATACGCAGGACAGGAGGTTGCATGATAGCCTCCTTGAGAGCATCAAAGGCAGTCTGCTGAGCTTGGCCCCACACAAAAGGGACACCTTTCTTTCGCAGCTCGTTCAACGGGGCAGCAAGCTCGGCCACGTTAGGGATGAAGCGACGGTAAAAATTCACCATCCCCACAAAACGGGCAATCCCCTTGGCATCTCTGGGAGGAGGAAAATCCCGAATGCCCTGGGTCCTCGCAGGATCTATGCAGACGCCTCGAGAAGAGATAAGATGACCCAGAAAAGAAATCTCAGGACGAGCAAAAGTGACTTTCTCTGGATTGACGGTAAGGCCAGCTGATTTGAGGCGACTAAGAACTTCCTCCAGATGTTGCATGTGTTCCCCGAAAGTCTCACTGTAGACAAGAAGATCGTCCAGGTAATTGAAAACAAACTTGAACTTCACATCATGGAAGATGGAATCAAGCAGACGAGTAAGAGTCTGGGCACCCACAGCAAGACCCATAGGAACCCTAGTGAACTGATAGAGATTCCAGGGAACACAGAAGCTAGTCATGGGCCGTGATTCCTTCTTCAATGGAATCTGATGGTAGGCCTGGTTCAAATCAAACCCACTGAAAAACTTAGCCTTACCGAACCAATCAAACGCAGAATGCAAATCAGGCAGAGGTACCGAGTCAATAGCGACCTTAGCGTTGAGCCTCCGATAATCCATCACAAGCCTAGACTTACCATTAGGCTTGGGCACAAGAAAAGCTGGACTGGCATAAGCAGAACGAGACGGTTCAATCACACCCTTGCTCAGAAGATCTTCAATCATAGCCCTCATAACCTCCATCTTTGGGGGAGCAAGTTTGTACGGATGACTTCTAACTGGCTGAGAATCGGTGAGGTGGATCTCATACTCCAGAAGAGAAGTGACCCCAAGCTCAGCCGTAAGCACATCAGGAAACCGCAAACACAGCCTCCTAATGGCCTCCGCCTGCTCAGGGGGGAGATGACCAACCGGATCCACCTTGGGTTGTTCGGGCTCACAACCCACCTCTCTGACTGCAGGAGGGCAGTCAGAATCACCTACTAGAGGCACCAAAACTCGCCGACTAAACTTGAAAAACATCTGGCGCTTCTGGAGGTCAAGCACCATACCACTCTTAGAAATAAAGTCTGCCCCTAGGATACAAGAAACCGCCAGGTCCTTGGCAACAAGAAAACCCCACCTCCAGGAAAATCCTTCAATTTTAAAATGGAAAAACGCCTTTAGAAGTATGGGTAGAGGAGTTTGGGATGCCGTCCAGCAAGTAATAGAAGAAGGCTCGGTGTGCCTGACAAGTCCTAAGGCGTCAAGGGACTCAAAAAGAGAAAGGCTGATGATACAGCATGCCGAACCAGAATCAAGAAGGGCTCGACACACCGTACCACCAAAAGATACAAAAACGCCAGGACACACCGAGGTGACCGCACTAAGTCCCAGGGAAGCCATGCCAGCAAGGCCCGAAAAATCCCCGACACTCCTGCTATGGGCACGCGTCAGAGGCAAATGGCCACGGTCAGTCGCAACAACGCGGGGAGCTACTGTGGAGGCAACCCCCCGCGCTCAGCGTTTCCCGCCCCACGACCTCGAGCACGTGGACAGTCACGTCGAATGTGACCAGGTTGGCCACAAGCAAAGCACACAACCGGAGGCCGAGAACCACGACCCTCCACTGGCTGACTCACACCTACAGACATAGCCGGTCGACGGGTGGGGAGAGCACGATGACTCTCAGAATCCCTCCCTTGCTGGTCTGAGAACTGCACGCTGCGCGAAACAATGCACAGCTGATGCAGCTCCCGAAAAGTCGAAGGAACACCAGCAAAAACCAATCTGCACCGTTCTTTGGGAGAAATGCCATCCAGGATGACACGAACGGTGTCAGCTTCAGAAAGGGTGAGGCGCAACGCTTGACGAGCTTCCTTGACTGAAGAGACATAGGCTGCCAGAGACTCGCCCCTACCCTGCGACCGATAAAATCTGTCCATGACCATCCTCTCCCTGAGTCGAATGGGAAGAAACGATGAAAGTAACTCTCGATGGAACGAGTCCACCGAGGCATCACTGGCCAAGACAGAACTCAGCAACTCCCCAACGGGACCTCTACAATAAGGGAAAACCAGACGAAGCAAGTCCCCAGCCTGCATGCCGGGCATCTCACTAAGTCTGAGAAAGGCCACCAGAAACTTAAGAAGCTCCTCAGGATCCATCCCATCGATCACAGGGAGATTCAGGATCATGGGCGTGAGAGGGTTAGGTAGCTTGTGGTAGCCCAGCTGCAGAAGAGCAGGCGAACCCAAAGAAGCAGTAGGAACGGCAGCTGGAGCCGAACCACAAGCAACCTCAACAGAAACGCCTGCAGGCTCAGAAGGAGCCTCAGGCACAGTGAGAGCCATTGTCTCAGCCTGCGGCCTCGACACGTTAGGCGACAGTGCGAAAATAGGCCGCTGACCCAGACCCGTAGGAGTCGTGGACCCGGAGAGTGCCTGAAAAATCTCATCCAGCCTAGACACACTCTCCAAGATCCACGCCCTATCCGATGGTTCCAACCCCGGTGCCCGGTTGACCAGCCTTAAACGGGCAAGCAGATGCCCCAAACGTGCAAGGCGGCAGGCCCGGTCACGACCCACTGGAGGTTCAAACTGCAAATCCTCCAACACCCCTTCCCAATCTTCCACCTTCCGTTTACAAATCCCCAACTCATCACCAACCTCCAGCAGGTCAGACCAATCCACCGCCGTACCCGCGGACAACTGCTCCCGCAGCAACCTCCGGAGATTCAAAACATCCCCTTCCGGAGTCACACCCCGCGACCTCAATTCGAAAATCAACTCCTCCTTGACCAGGAGCGCAACATTCTGCAGATAGGCCATCTCTAACGCAACAATTCTCAACAATATACACAAAAAACGACAACTCCAGGGTCCAAGACGAACTAAACCCTCAGCCTACCGAGCCACTGCTGACCACTCCAATCCACCCATGAAACCCATTCAACAAAGTAACCAAGCGGATTGCCTGTTTTTTTTTTTTTTTTTTTTTTTTTTTTTTTTTTTTTTTTTTGTAAGTTAAATATTTATTATGATTTTCTAATTGTTTTGCTTTTTAAATAATTTTTATTTATTATTTTTTTTTTTTCTTATATACAATACCAAGACACCTTGACGGTAGGTCGGCCAACCATGACCTACTAACTGGCAAACACCCACCGTCAACAACCACGGAAGAATTAAATTTTTTTTTTTTTTTTTTTTTTTTTTTATAGGCAACCACGCTCTGCTACCAATTGAGACCCATCCCCCCACCAAAGCTGGAAAGCGTGCCAACTGGGGGATGGCTCAAAACAAATCGAGCGATGGGATCACGGGTGGCAGTTGGAGGGTCAAAATAACACTCGGCAGCTGAGCAAAACAGAATTTATTTGCCAAATAAACATTAACTGGCTGGCATAGGGCCACAATAGAAACAGGCAGAAGGCCACAATATAAACTTTGCAATTAAATAAATAACAATAAACACAAAATTTAACAATATAACGACAAAAGCTACCAAAACACTTAACGCTACAAATACCAAAACTACAATTAACAAACTGTATGGCCTATCTGCAGTTTTGGCCTGAGACACCCAAAACGTAAGACAAATTATTAAAGAAACAAATAAAAGTGAAAAGAAAATTTATAAAAATTTTGATAACCCCAATTAAGCCGGCAATTCGGCCCACATCCCTTGATTCCACCGAGGCCAGGGAGTAAGCCGGATTCCCTGGGCAGCTCCGAATAGAAGATAACTAAAAGCACAATAATCCCCTTTTGGTGAAAGTTTAAAAATTAAATAATTTAAAAGAAAATATAAAACGGTACCGTTCGAGTAAAAATTCACTTCAAAACCCCCCTTATACACTTAATAAAAAATATAATAACGATCACTAGGCCTAAACATAACAATAAATAACAACAAAACTTAACCATAGGGACCTAACAAAATATAAAATCCAAAAAATATAACAATAAAATAAACTAATTAAATAAATAACAATAAATATCAACGTTTTCTTCTTTTTTTTCTTAAATTTTAATGTTTGAAATGTCCCCATGGCTGTTTCTTCACTTTGTCCAAACAGTTTTAGGCCTAGGCACAAATATATCCACAAACTTTTTTTCTTCTTTTGTTTTTATATATTTTTTTGTTTTTTTATAAATCACCCCCAGCTCAGCCGCCGGGAAAAGATGGAAAGAACTGACCTGAGGACTGAAGACTTCTACCACCAAAGATGTAGGGCGGGTAGCGGGCAACTCCAGGCTCCAACATGGTCCTCAGGCCAGGCTAGCAGTGGAGAATATCGAAGTTCCCCCGGACGGCAGGCTGAGGGCTGAAAGTCCCACTCAAGGACCCTGGAGTTTTAGGTGATTTAGCCTCGCATCTTGTGACTAACGGCTGCTGCAAACCAACTCGAACTACTCGAACAATCTAGACGGCCAACCTGACAACCCGAGCTGGAACACGGAACGAAACGGATCCAAGCCAACGGCCACCAACTACGCGAAACGCAAGGCAAAAGCGAATCTCAGGCAGCCTGGCAGACAACGACGAAAAAAAAACGAAACTGTACCGGTCCAAGACCCGGTACATAATAAATATTTTTAAAATTCTTTTGTTTATTGTCAGTGTTCGAAGCAATTGTACTACCACAATATAACCTTTCAAACAGAGCATTTACCTAATAATTGAGTTTTATACAAAAAGCGAAACATTTAAAAATGAAATTTTTTATTTAATTCGTTTATCCTACTTCCTATTTTCCTACCGCTGTCTGATTTATAAAAAAAAGTAAAACACCCTATAGAGGCTTAGCTAAAAATAAGTTTATTTTAATTTTCTTTAATCATTCATTTTAACAATAACTATTTTTCAGTAAATGTAACTGACACCTCAGTGTGTACACAACTTTCAACTCGTAGCATGGATATTATACGGTTCGTGCCTTGATATGTATTCCGTGGGAGTAGACAGTTTGATTAAATTGAAACACAGACGTAGGGGAGATGGGGGGGCCTTGATTACATACGGTAAACATGTTACGGTTTAAAGGGGTGCTGTTACGTAACTTATCACGAAATATTTCTCATTTATTAAATTACTTTTACACTAATATTTCTGATAATATTTTAAACTCGATGTTTCGTAAATATTTTTGCCATAAAAATATATTTTCAATTAATTGTTTTTCAAAATTTTACCTATTTTATTTTGTCATTGAAAAAATTACATACCCATAATGGGAGACCATTAAATGTGTTTGTTGTAATAAAACTGCTTTCCTTGTTATCTATTGAAGTGATATTGAAATAAAAAAAAATATTGTTATTGAAAATACGTTCTCTATTAAGCTGTATTTATCAGTTCCTAAAGTCCTCACAGTCTAAGCTTTAAGCAAATGATTTCAAACCTGCATAACGGAATGTGACGATTTCAGTTTCTTACGTCACTAAAAAAACGAAATCTCTCAATACGAGCAAAATCATGTATTCAAAATTTATGGAAACACCAGATTTTTAAAATCACATTTCCTTATCCATATATTTTTTATAATTGGTAAAAAATTGAAAATAAATATTTGTTTGGTTCTTATCCTGTATAACATTATTCATTTTAGTTAAATTCCATATTAAAAAAAAGAACAAATTAAACATGTTTTCAATAACCAAACTAAATCCTTATATATAACACGTGAAGTCGATTTTATCAAAGCAACTCCTCCATTATTTCTTAGCCAGTTTAAACGGTGAGGTGTTTTACAATTTTCCTTCGTTCGTTGTTGTTCAATAAGGTCTTTTAATTATTAAATTTTTTCACCCTGAAGGCACAGGAAACACTCAAAGTACATTTTTCGGCCTTAAGAATAACATGGAGAGATATTTAAATGAATCGATGAGTAACAGCTGTTTACAAGTAAATAAAGATTTACAACAAGTTTAAACAGCTGTTGAACTTTAAAAAAATAGTGTTTGTAATATTTATGAGGTTAGATCTCTCATAATGTTAAACCAGGGAAGGTTTAGGTATGGTTTTAATTCTAATGTGGTTATTTTATGTTTATAATTATTAATCTTCAGCTCTAAAAAGAAATAAATAAATAAAAAAATAAAAAAAAACAATGAAATTAACACGTTTGAAATAGGCTCAGTAATATCATTATGTTTTTATGATAATAAATAGTTAGTGATTCAAGTAATGAGAGTGAAATACTATACATTTTAATATTGTGATATTTTACCATACAGTCAACCTACTATTATTTGTAGTCAAAAGCCACAGGCCGATGTGTAATGCGCGCAGCCAGTTACGGGGTTGGCATGCGTATCGTGCAGGTGTGTCACCTAGTAATTTAAATTATCCGTTAAAATTTTAAAATACTAACAACAATAGATTTCATGGAATTCTATTTTCAACCTGCTTAAACAAGACTTGTTCCAGATCAACTCGTCAATAACTTAAGTTCTTCAACAAACATGTATTAAATTTTGGCAGGTGTCACTTGACAACTCCAAACTAGTGAACGCGACCTAAATTTGTCAACATAAAACTTTTTCTTCGCTGAAACTTTAGTGTTTTAACTGGTAGGAAATATTTATTGAATAGGTTGGTAAAAATATGACGATATACATCATAATTACTCAAGATAATATTACGTCTACAATATTACAATGATAATCAGACCAACAGAACGTGGTTCGGATTCCAAGTAAAGCTGTAGGTCCCATAGTTGGCCTGGCTATTGGGCTATTAATAAATTGTCCTAAGTTTAACTCAGATAGTAACAATGACACTCGTTCATCTACACTCATCACATTCATTTACACCTCATATTCGCTCATATATTTACGATCGGCGTGTTAGAATTTAATAATGAATATAATATTGATAGCAAAATATATATTACATGAAGTGAGAAGAAATATTTCTGTAGATTATGCTTCATTATATTCTTCTCAATATGTTAAGAGTAAGACTGATACATTTTTATAAAATAAAATATTACATCTAATCTTTTAATTAATTATTTGTAATATATATACTACTAATTGCTAAAAATATTTTTAGCATATGAATGTGTTGAGAGTTGTACTAATATCAGTTGGTAAATTTGTGAAAAGTTATTTAACCAACTAAATGTCATAAAATTAACGCTTAACGGTTAATTATGTCAACTCCGACTAACAAACAAATTTAAGTGACAAGGTCTGATATGAACGAAATTAAGTGTATCAATCACTTTGATAAGCAATTTAATTCATTATTTAAAAAAATGTAAAAATACAAAACGAAACAAAATATTAATAAACATTAAGTACTTACTAAAAAGATTTCCACAATCATAAAGGTCTATTAGAACATTTTATTAATTTAATAGTATTATTTTCACGACCTTTATATTAAATAAAATAATTCTCACAGATATTATAAGATATATAAAAAGTAGGAGTCTTGTTTTAAAAAGATATAGTTTTTTAATAAAATGCTGTTTATTAGTAATATGTTATGAGGAAAAGTTTCCTGTTTTTATCAAATTATGTAAAATGTTTATAATGAAATACTTCTAAAAGTAAATTTTACAACAGTTTTGAGAGTGATACTGTTCATTTGTCATTGGGCTATTAATTAATGGCACTTTCTAAGAATTAGTGGGTCTTAGTTTGTAACAAAGACTACATTCGCTCATCTACACTCATCACACTCATTCAAAATCCATATTCGCCCATATCTTGACGATCGGCGTCTTATGAATAAAAAAAATAAATAGATAAATAAAAAATACGTTGTATTCTTTTCCAAGCTGTAATGTAAATTTTTGTACAAACAAACAAAAACCATGAAATTGTTACTTTCCTAATACGTTGAATTAGGATTTATGGAAATACAATTTTTAATAATAATCTCTCTTCTTGTACAGCAAAGAGTCCAACGTTTTATTTTCAATTATTATTACACAAAGTAATAATAATAATAATAAAACTTTTATTGCATTAGGACAATTATAAACATTGTATTGCAAAAGTCATATTTTTTAATAATTTGCCATCCATTCTAACAATTCACCCTTTCAAACATACATATATTGACAGACACCCAAATTCCCACTCATCGCCAATTGAACCTCCTCAACTTCACTTGTGTTATTGATTTTCCCCCTCCTAGTTATGTGCACAGAATTCGTCTATACTATAAAATGCTTGTTTTGAAAGAAACTTCTTGAGACGACTCTTGAACGCCTTGGGCGTTGTAGCACTTTTGATAAATTCTGGTAACTTGTTGACTATACGAACGCCCATCTGTGAAGGCAGGCGTTCATAGACTACCGTTCTATGACGACCAGTTCGGTAGTTGTCCCTGCCTCTAGTGTCGTATGTATGTATATCTCTGCCTCTTGTGATAGTAGTCTTGTACCTACCATATGTAGCAGTCTCAAGAATGTAGAGGCAAGGTAATGTCAATATATTTAACTCTTTGAATTTTGGCCTGCACGACACTCTGAAATTCATTTTTAAGATGATTCTAACTGCCATTTTTTGAATTCTAAATATTCTGTCAAAGTTAGTGTTGGAACATCATCCCCATAGCACTAATCCATAGGTAATATGAGGGTAGATCAACCCGTAATAAGCCGTCATCAGTAACTGAGTTGGTCAGAATTTAGCTAAATTTCTCAAAGCATAAATGCCTGATGATAACTTTTTACACAAATTTTCGACGTGGACATTCCAAGTCAGCCCTCGATCTAGGTGCATTCCAAGGAATTTAGTTGAATTTTTGTCTTTAATTTCAGTTTCATTTATTATGACCGTCGGACCTCCTTCCGAGTCCGACGCCCGCAAACAAAACTGCATACATGCTGATTTTTCTGGATTGATATTAAGATTGAGTTGTTGGAAGTGCTGAATGCAATTATTTATGTCAACAAAAGCCCGCACTTCCAATTGCTCATTTGAATTTTCTGAGAACGAGACAGTCGTGTCATTAGCGTACTGCACGAGTGACCCATGCTGCAGTGATGAACCAATTTCGTTTACATAGATCAAAAATAGGAGGGGGCTAAGAATTGATCCCTGCGGGACTCCATACTTTAGGTTTTTAGATCCGGACCGTACTTCATATATTTGAACAATTTGTGATCTATTTTTAAGATATGACTCAAGCCACTCGAGTGGAATTCCGCGGATTCCGTGACTATGCATTTTCTTAAGAAGAATTGTGTGGTCAACACAGTCAAAGGCCTTGGAGAGGTCCAGAAACACACTAAGTGTGGCCTTTCTATTCTCCAAGCTCTCTACAATTTTCTCAACCAAATTCACGACTGCATCGATTGTTGATCGACCCTTTCTAAATCCAAATTGATCCTTCGAAATGAGATTGTATTTTTCTAAGAAGCTTACCATACGGGATAAGTATAGCTTCTCAAAGACGTTACTGGCAAAATTGAAACAGGCTGGTAATTTTGAATTGATGCTGAATCCCCTTTTTTGAAAATTGGTGTCACCTTTGCAGTTTTTAATATGGAAGGAACATTTCCTGTTGAAAAAGAGAGATTTATCAGATGTTCCAGAGGTTTATAAATATGGGTTGAGCATTTTTTTAGAAGCCATGTAGACATGAAATTCACATCACTTGACTTTTTAGGTGCCAGTTCTCTAATTACTTTCTCAATCTCCAGTTCCGTAACTGGGGCCAATACCATAGAGGCTGCTGGACTCCGTCTTAAGGGGACAGGAGTCTAGCCTCGCTGTGAGTGTGGTCCCTGATTAATTCCTATCGAAGAAAATAAGGAATTGAACTCTTCCGAAATTCTTTGGCCATCACAAATATGTTCATTACAAATTTCAAGTTGGATTTGTTTGTCTTTTCGTGAAACTTTATTATCAATAATCGACCAGGCGGTTTTTGAAATATTTTTTTTTGAAGATATAATGGCTTTATTGACATCGTAGGCTTTTGCCTCCCTAATTACTTTTTTATACACTTTTTTATAGTTATTAAAAAAGATTTTGAAATACAAATTTGTTGTGTCATGTGATATTTTTGAATACAATTTTATTTTTTCCCTTGAAATGAGTATACCTTTGGTGATCCATTTACATTTATTGTTTTTTTGTGTTAATTTTATTGTCTTTGCTGGGCAGTTCACATTAAAATGATAGTTTAAACAGTTTTTAAGCTTTTCAAATTGTAACTCGACAGGATCATTTGAATTGAGAAAATTCCATCTCTCCATTTGCAACGCAGATAACAAGTGCAACAGATTTTCGTGCCTAGTGTCCCTTATTGTTCTTTTTGATATATTCTCCCTTACCGGTTTACAATTACTAATAATGGCTTGTTGGCCGTAGTGATCTGCGATTGCTGTGTTGACCACACTTTCTTTTATATCTGATACGTTTGTAATGATGTTATCTATTGCAGTTTTTGAAACGGTGGTGACTCTCGTGGGCTCATTAACGGACCACTTTAGACCAAAAGACGTTAATAGATCTGATAATCGTTTTGCTATGTGGCTACTAACATAGCATCGTAGTAAAAAAATATTATAATACGATAGAGAATACAGTCATCTTAAATTGCCAATTTTATGTTAACCGAAGCGTAATAATGGTTTTAAAAAGCAAACAAGAAAATAATACACATTAAAGCAAACTTATTAGCATAAAAATAAATTTCGAATCAACATTTTAAGTTCTAAAATAAAATAATACATATACAAAAATTGAACTTAAGAGAATAAACTTATACAAAAGAAACGTTGGGATTTTTTTACAAAACCCTTCTATTAAAACTCTATAAACATCTTGGAAGGCTTGGACAACTTTTCGCTGTAGAATTTTGTTGGCTCTCCAGAGGTAAGAAATTCTTCTCCAGTACATTTCATGAAATTAATTGGCTGTTGAGCAAGGAAAGCCTACTTTATACATTACCATCGCAATTTATCTAAATTCTAACTGGAGGATTCAGTTTAAATTTATTAATAATACAGTTTAGTCATTTCATTATTTTATGTAATACAATAAGTTTTAAATAAATATTGGACCTTTTCTGTTCATTCACTACCACTACTTTGGTTTGATTATGTTAGGTTAGTTTTGGTTAGGTAATGTTATGTTTGGTTAGACTATGTTATATTTGGCTAGGCTATGTTAGATTTGGCTAGGTTATGTTAGGTTTGGCTAGGTTATGTTAAGTCTGGTGAGGTTATGTTAAGTTTGGTTAGGCTATGTTAGGTTTGGTTAGGCAATGTTAGATTGGGTTAGGTTATGTTAGGTTTGTTTAGGTTATGTTTAGTTTGGTGAGGTTATGTTAGGTTTAGTTATGTTGTGTTAGATTTGGTTTGATTACGTTAGGTTAACCTAAGTTATGTTTGTGGTAGTGAATTAACGGAAAAGTTCCGAAATATTTGATAAAAACAAAGAATCTCGTCTCTGTAAATTTAATATCGTACCTAACGATAACTTCGTAATTAACAAAACACATATGCGGTGATTGGCCATATCATCTTGTTACACCACGTAGTATTGGGTTATCTTTAGTATTTGGTTGCTGGTATGGTGGCTCAGTAATTTAGGATTTTCGGAGAGTGGATTGTATGTCATAGGTTCGAATGTCCAACTGAGCTGACGCTCCGTATTTCACTTGTTGAACAAAGTTCACGCACAGGCCTAGGAGCTACTTTAACTGGTAAGTGAAGTCTACTGGAAATATGATTGATATAGACTATTTAAGTTACTGTATTTTGTTTCTTTATTGATTATTTACAGAATTGCGTAAATCAATTGTCATGTACTTAATTTATACATTAAGTACATGACATATATTAAGGGCGACACATATGTCACAGTATGATTATAGTTTTATTACTAATTGAGCATCACTGATTTAAATATATTGTAACCTGATTTCAGTGCCTATCTAATTTCAAAATATATTACTATCAAAGATGTTAATTATATATATTTAAAATAAAGTATGACTTTAACTTCGTGAGTTGAAGTTGAAATATATAAAGATGGGTTAATAAATAGCATTTAGTTTTATTTTAACCGGTTTAAAATGTGCATACCTTACATATTTGTAGATGACAAGTTTTTATTTTAAGTTATATCCATGATAATTTAAGTACAAAATATAATTAATATGTTGATGTTTTATCATATTCGGATTTTTTTAACCCATACATTAAAATTTTCTGCTATAAATTGGTGGTGTAGGGAGAGAAATGCTTCTCAATGCAATATAACTTTTTTACTTTCCCTTATAAAGACACGAATTTAACTTACATTTGTCTTGTTGTGAAAATAAAATAATAAAAAAAAAAAAA